>AYEL01036791.1:0-32721 GCA_000484575.1 Olivierus martensii
CAATATATTTAGAACAAGTTACTCGCTTAAGTTCTCATGGCTGTAAAGACATTTATGTTATATCTTAATTAGGCACAAAGTTATTTTTTTTCATCAAATTTTTGGAACTACAAGTGCGGAAATTACATGAAATAGAAGTCGTAATTGACGCATATGGGCGAAAATCAATTTTCCGTTTAAAAAAAGTCGAACGTAAGTTCGAGTAGTCGTTCAACAAGTAGTCGTTAAGTGAAGAATACCTATACATACATAATGTAATATATAAAGCGGCAGATTAATCTTTCCAAATTGCAATTTAGTTTTAGATTTTATTAAAAAGTTGATACCCCTAGGGGATTTTTTTACATTTTTACGTCCCTTTCTAATCTGCAAGGGGCGAGGCCAGTTCCAACCACGGGCTGCAACCACACCCGTGGTTGCAACTGGTCCTCCTCACCATACCCGTGGAGGATATGGTGAAAGAGGGGATTGCAGGGCACCTGCCCAGCACCCCGAAAAAATTTTTCGGGAAATGCCGCCCCCGGGTCTTCCTGCGTGGTACACCAACGCGTTACCCTCGGGCATCCGGCCGCCTACACCTAGGCGATTGCCTAAGTTCACCTAATTATAGAACCAGACTTATTTTCTATGAAATTTAATGCTGATATTCCATTATTGAAGAAACGTTGACGCAAAAACATTTAAACCAACAGTATCAACTATTTTTTTTTTTTCAAGCAGAAGACGGCATACGATATCGGTCTCGGCATTCCTGCTGAACCGCTCTTCCGATCTTTAAAAATAATAATTAATTCAGGCCATTCGAAATTATGCTAGTCTTAAAATTAAAAGAATTATTTATGATAATGTAAAGATAATTTTTATAAAGCTAAATATTTCTTGAAAATAATTATAGCGTTTGGTAATATTGTTACATAAATAGTAATTTTTAATATTATATGATTTCATAAATAACTGAGTTATAAGCTAACGACAAAGTACCATACTAAAATAAGTGCGATCAATAAAATTTTCATTAAACAAATATTCTTATAGAATAATTTAAATTTCTTATATAAATATATTTTGTAATAAAATTAATGAAATATGTGTTGCATTTCACTGCAATGTAGCAGTTTTCTATCATTGTTCAAAATTTTAAATAATAAACAAATTACAAGATGGAATGAAGGAACAAACTGAAAATAGAATTTTTATTTAAATTATGTAATGTGATAAACAATTGAAAAATCATTAACTATTAATTAATAATGAAAAATATTTCCTTGACATTTCTCTTTCTTTCTTTCTGGCTGTAAATCATAGATTTGTTTTAGAGTTTTATTTACTCCTTTGTTTCTAAAATGAATGATAATTTAGAAAAAAGTATTCCTTTCTCACTTCAAATATACTTTTATTTACAAACAGTTGTTTATAGTTATCAGTTTAACTATTTTATACTTTGATCACTTTTCATACACATTTGCATAATTTTTTCTGCTTTCAAGCTGTACTACTTTAGGTAGTGAAATTGTTTCATTTCTTATTCAGAAATTCTAAGCTCTGGACAACAAATTGCGAGAATTTTTCTGATAAAGAAGCTAATTCCAGAACTGGTGTTGTTTGGAATCGATTTTTTGTTGGTTGATTTAGCAAAGAATGTGATTCTCACGAGCATTTGAAAACCTATACAGATCACTAAACGCCTTTCTTTCCGTACTGCTTTTTTCTTTCGACAATTTCAAAAATAATTGATTGAATAGATGCAATTTTTTACAATATCTCTATTCGTAAATAAGTAATATTAAATGTCATTAAGATTATTCTACTATTCAGCAAATATTATAGAAATTATAATAATTAATTAATTTTGTCGGCCTTTATAGAGTATAAATTTGTTTCATATACTGTTTCCCAAACGGAAATTTAAAATCCTTGCTAAGGCATAAAGCTTCTATCTATATATTATATTAAGTATTTAGATAAAATATAAACGAATCTACTAGAAAATATTACATTGCGGAAAGCCAATCGTATTAATTTCATAAATAGCGATAATATTCTATATTACTCATCTCATAATTGCTAAATATATGCAATAGGATTAGCATCATAAGTCGTAATTTGAGAATAAAATTGTGAATCAATTTCAATAGATTATAAAAAAATTTGTATAATAAATTTTTTCAGCGGTCATGCTGTTAACCATCATTATAATACAGAAGCGCTAAAACATTTGTATTAATCAAGTGTAAGCAATTCGACATGTGAGTTTCCAGCCATTTTCTTCTGCATAACAAATTTGCATATACAGTCGATTCTGCTTAATTGGACCACCGGTTAATTGGGGCAGCCGCCACATTTGTATTAATCAAGTGTAAGCAATCCGACATGTGAGTTTCCAGCCATTTTCTTCTGCATGACAAATTTGCATATACAGTCGATTCTGCTTAATTGGACCACCGGTTAATTGGGGCAGCCGCTTTTTTGGGCCAAATCTCAAAGAACAGAAACCAAACTAATAAACTAATACATAATTTAAAACAATAGCCGAAAAGGAATTTAGCAATTTTTGACATATTTTAGAGCTTTTTCGAAAGTATGTCAATACTACAGTATATTAATATTTGGCAACACTAGCATAATGCGAATCAGTTATCTATCTATCATCGTGCGTCTGGCAAGTATGCGTCTGCTTTAGGCTGGATTCATACTGGCTTGAGACTGCGACCACGACTACAACCGCGATTGACCACTTGCGACAGAACATGCACATAGACCAGTACTGGCTTCACGATTTTTCGAAGCAACCAATAGTAACTGCGTAAAGAACAGCCAATAAGAGCTGATGTAACCTACAGCTCGTAAAAGATGGACAAATGCCTCCTTTCTATTGGCTATCGTAATGACGTATCCGCTGCGACCGCGACAGTATTCAGCAAGTTGAATATTGTCGTGGTCGCAGCTAAGAATCGTGAAGCGACGCATGATGGGATTATTTCTATAGTAACAGTCGCGGTCGTGATCGCGATTGCACTCGCAAGGTCAGTGTGAATCCAACCTAAAAGTCTACCGTTACTGTACATAGCGATATTCATTTACAGTGTCGATTTTATTTAAAATTTTTAAATCTTTGCCAAGATGCCAAGAAATGATTTTACACTTTCATGTAAAATTGCTTTGCTGGATAAAATTAAAAGCCAGTCATTTAATACAAGCTATCGTAGACTTGCTGATATAACTGGTGTTCCAAAATCAAAAGACACTCGATGCATTTTTGCAGAATTAAAATCAGAAATTGTAAAATTTATCATGTATGTATTATTTTTTCTTCACTATTTATAGTACAAATAGTTTCTGTATTTTGATTTAATAAAGCATTAAAATAAGTATCTAATTATTATTTTTTACCTATTTATTTATTTACTTACATATTACATATTTTATTTTAGAATTTATTATTAGTTCATTTAATTGGGATAGCCTCTTAATTGGGCCGAAATGAATTAATCCCAACATGAATTAGTTTCAACATGTCCCAATTAAGCGGAATTGACTGTATACTCTTATTACTAGATCTTTCATAGCGAATAATGAAAGAATCATTCAGTATTTTCTAGGTTTAAAATCGTGTAATTTCCCTAAAATAATATAGCAAATTATTAAAAAAATAAAATTTTTACTAATAATTCTGTTCTCCAAAATTTATTTATTATTAAATATATGTATTAAATATTTAAGTCTGTATTCCACATCTGCACTTAAAAAGTATTTACAGATTTATTATAAATAATTATGATATTCATAAACTTTTATGTCAAATTAATGTATTGTATAGAGAATAACTTTACACAAAATGAAAGATTTACAAAGAAAAATTTCCATTACAAAAGCAGAGCAATTTAAATAACTTTTCTGTGTAATATTAGATAATTATAATAGATTTAATTTTTCGCTGGATCATTCAATTAGTGTAAATTGATTTAAATAATTAACAATACAGTTTATTAGTGGCCTTTTGGGAGAAGGTTATATTCAATCTCAAATACGCACTTATTCTCTAATGCTTTGCGCGTGTAGAATGTAAATCTCGCATTATTCTCATTAAAACATATTACTGACGCTCCAATAGCTTCAGATTTCTTTTCATGTATTCAATCCTTCATTAAAGTACCGTCCATCACAGTACAGGATAAATCTTTGAATAATATACAATACATGTAAAAAATCATAAATCACTAGAATTTATTATATGGCATCATAAGTCATTCCTCGTCCATTCTACCATTCGAACATCGTATAACTGTAACTCTTAAATATTGATCATTTACATAATCTAAAATTAATTTCGTTTTTAAATTTTCTAAATGAAAAATTAAATCTTTCATTATGTGCAGATGGCAAAGCATCATGCTAATCATTATCCCGATTCAATTTATTCTTTTTATTCGATAAGAAATTAAAATACCGAAATTTTCCACCAGGATTAAATTATAAAAAATAATAAAAGTAGTAATGATATTACACGATTCATTGATTAAAATTAAAATATAATTTGAATTTTTTTTGTAAATTAGAAAATTGCACTCTGCTGTACAGACTGGAAAGGATGATAATTCTTAAGTAGTGAGAGATTATCTTAAATATGGAATTTGTCTCGTTCAATAATCTCTCTCGGTTTTTTGTAATTTTTATTGATTATACTGCGTATAGTATTGGACTATGTATGATCGAAGAGTATGATATAAATCATTTGATGGGTATCAGACTCGGTTCATCGAGTTATCATGTTGACAGCTGATATGACATAAGATTCACCTCGTTTCAATTAGTTGTAATTCGATTGAACACTAAAATTTTTCGTGGTTTTTCATAGATTTAATTGATGTCGTAAGGTCTTTTAAAAGATTGTTAATAGTAAAATCATTTTGACACTTTGATTGATTGTTTTTAATAGATATTAAATTAGATATTGCTGTCATTTTTGATTAATATGGATAACTATCCTTCTTGGTACTCTCATAAAGCGGCGGTATTAATAAAAATTGATAACTTAAAAATTGCAAATCCATTATTCAAATTTTCATAATATGCACCAATAATCGAATATAGTTTTAGAAATTAATAGCCAATATATTCTGAAAAGAGAGATTAAAATAATTTGATGGATACTTAATATTTTTATTTACGTATTAAGCTTCTGTGTATAAACAGAGCAGGCAGCTTTAATCCATAAAAGTTAAAAATGAAGTTTAGAAATGAATAAGTTGAAATTATAAAGATGTTTAGTTAATACTTAGCAGTTTAATGCAATAAATTTCATTTATGGCAAACATTTTAAAATACAAGCTTAAAAATTGAAAGTTTAAAGATTTTCAAATAATTATAAATTTTAAAGAATAAGAATTCTTTTATAAGAAGTAATTCTATCTGAAAGTTTTAAAGGCTGTTAATTTGAAATTTCTTATTTTAAAATACATTAATAAATATAATGTAAAATATTTATCAAAACGAAGATTATTTAAACAGAAATACATCTTTCTTGTTTTCTGATTTAAAAAATTAAAAACTAGTTAGAAATATATTAAGTATTTTTTCAATTTTATTTAAATAAAGTATAAACCACATTAGTATCCATAAAAATATACAAAAAATTTAAAGAATGTCATATTCAGAAATATAATAACATAAAAATTCACAATAATTCCACAACTATTCAACAACGTTGTGATAGAATACGTTAACTTATTAACTTTGTGATAGAATAAACTACATCAAACTCTGCTGGTCATTAATTTTAATAATCGCTTGCAATAATTATTAAGTATCAAAAATAATACGACCTCATGTTGAGAGGCAGTTCTCAAAAATAAAAAAATATATAAACCACGAAAGAATACAAAAAAAATGTAGAAGCTTAAAGGCTTTCATTTATTTCTTTAAAAATAACTCGAATGAAACATACAGAAATAGAAGAATCAGTAGATTATAATATATTTTGATGAATTATATAATGATACTAAACTAAAATAAAATGATAAAAATATCAGCTTAAATATACAGTATTTAAAAAGTTAGATTAGCATTAAAAATCTGGTAAATTAATTTCAGATCAATTTCTAATATAAAAATCCAACGGCCGTCTACTTTTACGTTTAATACAGTGGACTCTCGATTTTACGAACTCGTACGGACCCCCAAAAAATTCATAAATGGGAATGGAATTAATTATCATTAGGGACTTTTTGGGATCAATTCAATAGTTCGTAAATTGGAGGTCCGTAAAAACGCAAGTCCACTGTATTCAAAAATAATGTAATGCATTGAGAATACTGTAAATTCTTAAAAATTGTTAACTTCAGTAAAGAAATCGTTGAATTTTAACAATGGATTCAACTTGACTTTAAAAGAACTGGCCCTAGATACTTATTATTGACACATGATATTTTAGTGTTGTTTCTATGAACAGCACATAATTCAGATAGTCTCTAGACTAATAGAATATTCGTGAAAATATAATTAATTGTTTTATTATATATATAGGAATGTGAAAAATGTTTAAAAGTTTAATTAATCTTTTTGAATAATTACTAATAACTTTTTTAAACTGTGCATATTCTTTACATTATTAAATTATAAAAATAAAACAAAATATTATAATTAAATTATCTACTAATTAATTTTTAGCACAATATATGCATTTATTTATTTAATTTATTATTATATATGTAATATTTATTATTTTCTTGAAAGAGGAATCAAATATGCATAGGGACTAATGACCTTCAATAATCTAAAGATGAACTATTAATATTTAATCATTTTTTTAGTCTGTTTAATATATATATTGATAGTAATTGAATTGGATAAA
Organism: Olivierus martensii; assembly: GCA_000484575.1. Taxonomy (NCBI): domain Eukaryota; kingdom Metazoa; phylum Arthropoda; class Arachnida; order Scorpiones; family Buthidae; genus Olivierus; species Olivierus martensii. Next base: position 6,851 of record AYEL01036791.1, read on the forward strand.
TGACTTACAAGATAACTGAAAAGATTAGTGCCAATCGATGACGGACATCTTTTTTAGTAAAAGAAAAAAATTCATTATCTTTATTTGAACATGCAAAAAGACCTGTTTAAAAAAGAAAGATTTATTTCAATTATATAAATCTTGTGCCATAATACATTATAGGATTCTTTCAGAATGTCAATACTCTTTCGGCTTTATGATGTTATAAATAAAAAGTAAGGATATTTATTATGTATTGTAATGTGGATTGTACTATCTCATTGCTTCCAAGAAAATAGTTCCGGTTGAAATTCTTTCAATAAATGGAACCAGGAAATAAGCTATATAAAATTTGTATCCATTAAAACGAGAAAAATTTTGAATTAAATTTTCTATGATTTATTTTTTTACTTCACAAAAATATTTCTGAAAAATTGTAGTAATTATATTTAATTACCTGCACGTAATTAGTAATTAAAGTAATAGAAAGTTATTTGTATAACTATCAGTTAAGAATTATACTTGAATTTTTATACTTTTATTTATAAAATCAATCACGAAATTATTTTCTGAAGAAGTTTTTGTTCAGAGTTTATTAGTATTATAGTTTATCCTTTATTTGAAGTGACGTTGTAAGTCTCTTATATCTGTTATTGGCAGGACAAAAGGACCTCCTTAGTCTTTATCGATCGTGAGTACTCCTTAGCATTTATTGGTGTAAATGGCAAAAGGGAAAGAATTAGATGCGCGACTTCATTAGAATTGGCTTTTAATGAGAAATTCATTGTCTTAGAAAATAAAAATGTCTTGTTAGATTGGGCTGTAAAATTTAATCCGGGATTAAATCTGTATTAAGAAAAGTTGTTGAGTAATTACTCGCTGAATAGATTTTACTTACTTTTCTTTATTTTGCCCCAAAATGCAAATTTTGTACATTGCTTGGCATAGAACAATGTATACCTTACATTCGTGTAAGCATATTTAACAATTTTCTTGATATTAAATGAACGATATATAGACTAAACATTGACTGAATTTTACTGAAATTAAATATTTTAAATTTTATCTAAAATATGATTAAATGTTGTGTTTAGCGTTTAATATAGCCAAATGAATATTTTAAAATGTTTAGAGTATAAAATTTACATAAAGTTTTATCTTATAATTTAATTGAATGCGATAAAGAAATTGTAGTTAATTTGAAGAGATAAGTGATTTTTTTCATTCTTTAATTTATTTTAATGAACTGAGTGATTTTTGTATAGCTGGTGTTTTACTGAATTAATATGAAGTTTTTTAATGTATTACAACAGGTATTCTACATAATTAAATTTAATCCATTAAAAGATATAAAATTTCAAATGAGGAAAAAAAAAACATAATCCACCTTTCCTTAGATATTAAAACACGCATTATTTTTCCAATTAATTTTGTATTAAATTTCATTAATTTATTAGTAGGATATTAAGAATTCATCACTGAAAAGTAATGCATTGTATTTAAAACTATTTAAACTTAAAAATTACTGAGAAAGAATTTTATCATCATCTATTACTTTATTTAGATTGCAAATGGAACACGCATCAAACATAAGAGCTTATTACTAAATAAACAGCTTATCTTCTAAATAACTGGTTAAGGTTTGTTAATAATAAGGTAGTAGTAGTAGTAGTAGTAATAAAATGCAATGACACAAGAGAATTATAAAAATGAAACTGACTAATGCTACAGTTATATCTTAGACATTGTTGATTACTTCGATTCTATGCATATAGCTTACCCAAAGGGATTATTTAAACCTTAAAATAAAAATTTACCATCTGTTAATTTATATCAATATATTGTTCAAGAATCAACATAAATTCCGAATAAAGTTTTCGGAAGATACGTAAAGGGGAAATACACCAAATTATCTAATACAAATTAAATTAAATTCCCATATTATAATAAATATTGTATTTACAAAATAAGAGAAACGATAGTAGTAGTAGTAGTAATAAAATGCAATGACACAAGAGAATTATAAAAATGAAACTGACTAATGCTACAGTTATATCTTAGACATTGTTGATTACTTCGATTCTATGCATATAGCTTACCCAAAGGGATTATTTAAACCTTAAAATAAAAATTTACCATCTGTTAATTTATATCAATATATTGTTCAAGAATCAACATAAATTCCGAATAAAGTTTTCGGAAGATACGTAAAGGGGAAATATACCAAATTATCTAATATAAATTAAATTAAATTCCCATATTATAATAAATATTGTATTTACAAAATAAGAGAAACGATACGATTCTATATAAAATGCTAAATAAATGAATAAGCTATATAAACTCGAAAATCTAACCGTTAAAGAAACAGGAATTTAAATGAAATATTCAAAGTTTAAATAAACATGCAAATGATCCACTCATGACGTTAAAATTTTAAACAAAACTACTGCAAATTGAATAAAAACATTTATTATGCAGATTGATAAAATTTTTAAAACAGTTTTATGCCTAACTAATTTAAAAGGATGATTTATAAAACATCACTTCAATATTTTGCTTACATAATCTGTTAACTAGTTTCCAAGAAAAAAATGATAAATGACATTTTTTATCTGAACAACTTACTGTCATCATAAAATAACATAAAATTCATTTATTTTGTTCAAAAATTGTTATGTTAATTCGATAAGTATTTTTATAATTAGTTAGAATTCATGATGAGTTATAGTAGGAATAAAATAGCAAGAATAAATTTAAAGATACTGTTGCAGATTCAATAGAGATTTTTGTGATGTTTATGAAAAACATAAATAAACCTAAACCAATTAAAAAATAATATCGAAGATATAGAATAATATTTGAAAAAAAAATTGCAATTAGATTACCAAATAGATTGAATTTATAAAAATATAATGGTTAAAGAAATCGTGGGTAGCAACTTTAATGATTGAAAAACTAATAAATATATATATATAAACAGCATGTTATTTATTATTGACCTACTGTTTAATGAATGCTAAACTATGTAGATGGAAATATGAAGAAAATATAATACATTAAAATGCAAGTAATGAAGTTATCTTTTGATTTATTTTTATAAATATCTTATTAATGATTTTAAAACAAAAAATAAGAATATTTTGAAAAGGAAAATTTTACTAACAAGAACCGATGACTAAATAGAAAATTATTCAGAAGGGAATACTATAACAAACTATAATATATTGAAGAATTTTAAATATTAGAACATATGAAAAAATGAAGTTTATAAATGATTTAAATGAACAAATGAAGTTTATAAATTAAAAATTATTGAAATATTTAAAATTACAAATAGATATGTAATATTGGTATGAACGCTAAAATAAAAAAAAAGTAAGCTATAGAGAAAGGTATAGACAATGGAAATTTCGAAAATTGAAAACGCGTTGCAAATATTAATTGAACTGTGTAATTGAATATACCACACCTGGAAAATGGCCTGGAGAATTAATGACAGTTATCATAATAACTTAAAAAAAAGCCTACAAAATGGTTATTGAAGCTTTAATGATTATTAAATCCTCAGGCAATCATATTCCTGATAAGATTGTTAAACAGAAAATCTCAGAAAAAAAGAAATCTTTAGAAAAATGATCAGCAATTTAATTTCAGAGAAGTAAAACAAATTTTAAAAATTTGATAAATAAATATGGAAAAATAAAAATGTCATTCATTCTCATTTTCTTCGAAAACACAATGAGAATGAATTACGATAAGAAAATAATAAACCGTATCTATATCTTGTTAGATTAATAAGGTAAAGAGGCTTAGAGGATTAGATCCGGAAATAACAACTGATGTGGTAATAACAGAAAATAGAATTTGATAAGGATATACTACTCATCTATAGTTTTAAGAACGTTATTTTCCAATATTGTGATCCTTGATTACACTTTGGAAAAAATCAAATATGGATAGAAAGAAATGCAAAAGGTAAGATAAAAATAGCATAAATGAAAAAGTGAGAAAGTTTAATATTTTGAAAAGATTATAAAAATATCAAAAATAAAAAATATAATCTATATAATAAGTGATTAAAAAATTAATCAGTATTTCAGTCATTTATATATAATTTAATAAATAATCAGAAAACAAACAATTAAAAGCTGAAAAGAAAATTTGGTGAAAATAAGAGAAAAATTATAAAGATTAAAATATACAGAAATGATTAATAAAATGTACGAAGTGTAGACTTAAATGGAGCAGAAATCTGGACAATGAGGAAAGTAATGAAATCTCTAGAAAGTTTGGGAAGAAAGATCGAAAGTATAACACTTGTGCAGAAAAGAACAAATGAAGTACTGGAAATGACAGGAGAAAGGAAATCTTTAACAACGAAACTCATAAAAAGAATAGAAGAAATGGATAGATGATTTGTTTAGAGAGATATTAGAGAGTGACAGCAAGAAAAAAGATGCTTCGTCATTTTACAATCTAAATCTGAGTTCAAAAATAACTGAAGAAAAAACTATAAAATGATCATGAGAAATTTGAAAAGTCATCAACTGTTCATATCAAGAGAAGTTACCATCATTATAAAACTTAAACTCAGAAAAACTACTTGTTGATAAAAATTATCGAATATTCGAATATTAAACCTACTTGAAAAATTTAATAGCAGTTCTTAAAAATAATCTGATTTTTATGTGATTTAAATAGCATACCGTATGTATGATATACATATATAAGAAAGACTTCGGGGATTCGTTAACCGATAAGCAGTTCATTGATAGATATTTTCGAATCCAAAGGGATTTTACTTTGTAGTAAACAGACTTATTAGTTTAGGATTTTCTTACTTTTATCTGCTCTGGATTAAAATTTATAGGAATAATACAAAATTATTTGTGTTATGGGCATCTTTTAATTTATATTTTTTATTATTTTTTCAACTCTTAAAAATTATCTTTAAAAAAATTTAATATAACATCAACAAATCCTTTTTAACAAAATCTAAAATTAGTATCTTGATTTGAAATATGATATATTTTGATTTTTCAGTCTTCCCTATTATAGAACATCGTTTTAATTATTTTTTTATTAATAAAGATATCTTGATATTTTTATGGAAAAAAAGATTCCGAAGAGTAAATTAAAGTTTAAAAAATATATAAATTATAATTGAACGGATTAACTTAATACGAAAACGTTTCAAAATATATTCGAATATCAAGACGAAAAATATTTACAAGGATTTATTCAGAGTAAAATCGAGACGAACTTAATGGAGAATCGAATTGAAAAGAAACTTGTAAAGATGTGAGAGAAGTATGAAAGGAAAGGAAGAGGATGCAACGAACAGGGTCAAAAGAAGTTCTGATAGAATGGAAATAAATGAAGAGACCCAACCTAGCTATGATTGAACATGTACAAAAATCAAGAGTCAAATTATTTGTACATTTATGGGCAGAATTGTAGTAGTATCTTATATTAATAGCGTGTATTAACATCGTTAGATATTGAGTTTAAAGTCATAGCGATTTATTCTGAACAGTGGAATTGCTGATGAAGTGAGAGAGAAACTTTATTGTAGATCTCCTTAGATTCTATGTAAGGATATATTTCTCACCATTCTTCTGTAAACTGCCTTTACTGTTCACACTCCTATAAATTTTTTAATGTAAACATTTCTTTTAAAGTTTAATTATTATTTTTTGAATAACGAAGATCTTATTTATATTTTGATAGGATTATAAGATAAAATAATAATAATTTATCTAACATAACCAGGATATCTTTATACTGCCTGCGATAGACATACTATGATGCGAATTCTTTGGACAGAAAGTTAATATTGAAAGTGGAAGCATTCTGTTTGAAATCTTTTCGAGTAAGTCATTATTTGAATTATTATTATTTCTTGTAAATATATTCGAAGTTACAATTATTTTCTTTTAGAATACTTAATGATAAATTGTTTAAAAAAATATTTATGACTTGATTTTTCTCTGTGATGGACAAAAGTAATGATAGACTATACTAAATAATAAATACGATAGTTATTTTTTTCTGCCTAATTAAACGCATTGTTTCTGTTATGATTTTGGATGATATACTTTTCAGTTGAGAAGAGAGATGTATTATTATGATGCCCTAAGGGTGATAAGATGAATTCAAAATAATTCATAGAATTAAAATATCTTCAAATACAAGCGTCTGCTTATTTTCAATGAATGTTGATTTCTTTCGATAGACAAAACAATATCTGTAACATCGTAATAGTTTAAATATAATCTTTCTACAAAGGGAACGTTTTCGGCTCAGCAGCAGTTATCATCAACCTTTGTTCTTGAACAAAGAATATATTTTCCGTATAAGAACATTTTTAATGCAAATTAAAAAATTGTTATTTCCGTTATTTTACGATTGTCATACAGAAATATGAAAATGAATCTAAAACATACGAAATATTTATAGAAATAATAATATCAATAGAGGCAAAATACAAGAATCAAAACAGATAATTTAATCGGCAATGCATTATAACTAAAAAAGTAGCTATATCGGTGATTATCTATGCTAGTGATGGGCAAACTACGGCCCGTCACAATGATTTGTGCGGCCCGCGGTTCGTGCACAAGTGTAAGATTTTTTAAAAATTTTACCACAAAAATGCTAAATTACATAAACAAGCAACATAATTATTTAATTAAATTTAGATTTTGTGCGCTAAAACGCTTCCTTTAAAAAAATCTGAAGTGTGCCCCACTCAACTTTTCGATATTTTTGAATATATAACACAGATGGCCAAGCTGCATGTCACCAAGAGCTATATAGGAGACTCTCAAATACTTGAGAGTCGCAATCAGTTTCTTTTTGAGTCAATGAGAGCCACATTAGTTTTTCTGGGTAATCTTAACAATGGTCTCAAAATTATTTATTATATATTTTACATGCATTTATTACATTTAGATGCATACTACATTTTTCAATAAATAAGCAAATTACAAATACAGTAGAATCTCGATATCTCGAATCTCACGAGAACAAAAAAAAATCGACATAAAGAGTTTTCGAGATTTCGAGGCTCAATATTAAATAAATATTTTTATGTCAGTAACACACACCATAATTTTTAATACTGTATAAGACATCTTTTTTCCACCAAAATTAGTGTCTAAATACTCCTGCATCTTTAAATTAAAGGTTGAAAATATCACTGAATAAACACTTATCAAATTGATAAAAACCTATCATCAATTAGAAGTGAAACTTAAGAGGCATGTTCAGTATTCCGAGCATGCACAAAAAGTTCCTGTTCCGGTTATCGGTAGCACATTTACGTTCTTTGTTAAATTTATATCCTTTGTTTAGACTCCGAAAACGAGGGAAAATTCGTATTTTCAATTTCTCTAGCACAAAAATTGTAAACTAATTCGAGATAACAAGGGTTTTGAAGAAAATACTTCGAGATCCATATTGAAATTACATTGGTTTAATGCCGAAAGTACACGGAAAATTTTTTTTCGACATATCGAGGGTTTCGAGGTAAAGAGGTTACACTGTATATTATTTTAAAAATTAAGTAGGGATTTGCTCCATATTAATTATTAACTTTCATGCTGTGGAGCCATATTGAAGGTACTAAAGAGCCGTATGTGGCTCGCTAGCCGTAATTTGGCCACTATTGATATATAACCTATTGGGGCAACGGATTTTAAGCCAATGGTAGTGGTAGGAAGTGGCCGTGAAAATTCGTTGAAAATGGAACGTTGGTTTTCGGCATGATCGCAGTATTTTCATCTACTATGAATACCTCATGCATGAAAGTAAAAATATTTTTTTACATGCAGCCCGCTAGAGACCTTACAGAAATCCGTGTGACCCGTGGTCAGAAAAGTTTGTCCACCACTAATCTATACTATACATATCATATTCATCAGCTTATTTTTTATAATATATATATTTTTAATTATGATAATTTTTTAGAACGGAAATAATTATTTTTGAATTTGTATTAAAAGCATTCCTAAGTGGAAAATAAGTTCTTTATTTTAGAACAAAGGCTGATGATGGCTGCTTTCTGAACCGGAAATGTTCCGTTTGTAGAAAGACTAATTAAAATGATTCTGCTATTTCAGTTTGTTTTTTTCTATTGATTTTTTATTTTTTGGAAAATAGTTCATCTATATATTATGATTTACCTTGCTTAACTAAGGGAAAAAAGAAAAAAACAGAAAAACCATCCTTCACAGGAAACAAGGGCGTATATTATAGACAGAATTTAATTTTTAGGCCAAACTAATTTTGCCTGAAAAAATTATACCATTTAAGCAGTACTTGTTTTGTTTAAAATTTTTAAGCAACATTAATTTAGACTAAAAATTAAATTTTATAGCAAAATTAGTTTAAAATTAAAGGAATTCGGTAAAACTAGTTTTGATTGTTAATAAATTTAGAACAAACCAGATTTTTATTATTTTTAATTTAAGAATAAACATTCTTTAAATAAAAAAGGAGCTTTATTTAGTTTTACAACTTAAGCCATTATGACATTTTCAAGGTGTTATAACTGTGTCATATTTTATCTATCATCGCTGTACAAAACGATTGCTCATACAAATAACAATGCGATGATGGATGCAAAAATATTTAATTGAAGTTAATATCAATAATTAGTACCTAAAATACAAAAAATAAATAAATAAAAATAAAATGTAATGTTTTTGTGAATTGTCAAATACTTTAGATTCTCCCAATTTCATGAAAGATATATGTAGGCAACAATATGCTTTTAAATTATTTTACTATATTTTAAGATAATTCATGAATTTTCTGGATTATATGGATATTTATTTAATTTAATTTAATCCTTTTGATCCGGATAAATGGAGTTTTACTTAAATTCAAATATTGTCTTCTATGAAAATAAAAACTGACAAAATAACTTCAATTTTTTAAAATAATAATCACAATAATAAAAAATACGATTATTATATAAAAAACAATGAAGCAATACTAAATTTAATATTTTTAGTATTATTTTTCATTCAATAATCAATAGTAATTGAGTTTAATCGATATTTTCTTACTTTCTTATTTTTTAAGTAGTTATTCCGTATATCTGATTTTAATACAGTATATTAAATCTTGTTTGAGTTCATTAAAATGCAATTACACTATAGCTGTTTACTTATCAAATTATCATACATGTCCATCAGTATATAGTAATGTTGCTGTGAAGCATTTTGATACTTTTATATTATTAAATATTGATAAATTTGTTTCCAATCATTCATTTTAAAAATTGTCTAATAATGCAACTTTAAATAAAATATACGAATTGACTAGTGCGCGTATCTGTAATTTTCCTCAACTAGTTTTGTCAAAATTAGCTGCAACAAAATTAGTTTTGCCTAATTTGGCTGTAATCAATGTTAGTTTGGCATATTGAAAACTAATTTGATCTAAGATCGGGTTTTGCCAGTAACATTTTATGTATTTTCAGATTGACTTGAATATAAATTGAATAAGTGAAAATAAAAGTTTGTAGTTATCATTATTTTCCATAAACTTTATTCCTCATCCTCTATGTGTTATATTTTCGAAAACATAATTTTACAATGGAAATTTTTTTTATTTTAATTTTATATTAATAAAATATACGATACATAAATTGTTTATTAATCCATTCTCTTTTCCCTCAGCTATAATAGGTTTTTATAATAGTTTAATAAGAACTTATCGTATTAATCTGGTTTCCATAATATATATATATAACCTAGCGTAATTCAACTATGTATTAAAATAATATAAATATTTTATATTATTCTAATGGAGACAATATATGCATTTAAACTGAAAAAGATTTGCTGTTAAATATTATTTTTAAACGACATCGAAACGAATTCCTCATCGCTGTTAAGCAAAGATATTTATTGCAAGTTTAGCGGTTTTCAATCATTATTGGGCTTTTCATGCGCTCTTGAAGTGAAGAAGTAAAAATAAAAAATAAAAATACTATTCGAATATGTTCTGTTTGAATAAACTCAAAAAAAGGAAAAGAACTAGTTTTAGGATATATTGGATAGATAATTTATAATATATAGAATGGACATTAGATCGCATATATATTTCAAAGTAAAAAAATAAAAAAAAATAAACTTAGAAATGTTTAAAATATAAAATTTGAAAGAAATCTTCTATTATAGAGAAGCTAAATAAAAGGAAAACGTAAAGCTAACCTAAAGATATGCGATTTTTAGTATTCCGACGAGAAATCATTGAAAACTGCAAGGAAAGGACAATATCAAAATGTAAATCGAATGTCCAAAGTAAATCCTATTCTTTTCATTAAATGAATTGCATATGCAAACATTTAAAATAATATAAAATATGAAAATGTCTATAGGATTCGGTAATAATAAAAGTATCTATATAATGTTATTTCATCAAATAAAGTATATGGAAACATTTTCCCATTTAAATATAATATTTCTGATTTAACAAATTCGATTCAGATATTGAAAATTGAAAAAGAAAAAGAGATAGAGTAGATCATGTAAAATAGATAGCTAAATCATATTGCATTTATTCCATATAAAGTTATATAGAACTTTTTACCCATTATCTAAGTTTTTCAATATCAAAATCCCTAAGAATATATTAATATGGGAAAGTGCTGATGGAAAGTAAACAGTACTCGAAAACAAAAGAATTAAGCGAGAAAAATTGATTTTTATTATTCGTCTTATTCTGTCTAAGCAACAAATGAAACATTATTACAAAAATCACGTACAAACCATTAAAATCATTAGATATCGCTAAAAAATAATGAAATTAGTAAAATGCGTTATTAAAATCATAATTGGCAAATTAGAAAATTGATTTAATTAAAAATAAAAAAAAGGATCGATTTTGATTTCACTAATTATCTTTAGCTTTTGATTCAGAAGATAAGAAACAAAAATCGATCGGAGAGAATGTATATACAGTATAAATCAGATATTTATATTGTAACCCGTTCTATATAATGTATAAATCAATATTCTTCTTTATTAAAATAAATAAAAAATTGTTATAATTTAAATATTAATCTAATAATGTTTTTTTTTTATTTTTAATCATCGATCCAAAAAAAAGAAAAAAAAAATGGTTGAATTTCATGGATCCTAGGTTTTAGATATTCCTAGGAAGTATACAAAAATCCGTTTCACTGCAGCTTGGATACACGCGATATGCGCCAATATGTCAATTCTGCAACATTTTTTCTTTTGTTTTGCGATTGATGGAATAAATCCAAACAGGTGATCAATTTTTGATAAAATTCTATTTTTTTTTTTAACGACAGCATCCGTTAATGTTAAAATACTATAAGTTTATAATGGTTAAAAAATACAATTTTAAGCTCTAACGAGTTCAATGTTTTGCTGTTTCAATACACGAAATACTAGAAAGATGAAGTCGGTACCTCCAGTTAATTAGTTTGACATCACTGGTTTTGATGCTGTAACTTAAAACCAATTGTTTACTGCAGAAGTTTGGTTTCTGTAAAAGTGGTCGTTTAGAAGATTAAATGTCGCCTATGCTGGTTCTATTATCTTACAAGTTAAAAGGAAAAAAGAAGAGAGAGGGGGAAAAAAAGGTTGCTATCAGCAAACACCTGGCGAAGAAACTAGAATATAACAACATTTTATATACAGATCATGACTCCAACTGAAATCAAATTTATTCTCTTTGGGGGAAAATAAAGAGGATCAATTCGTATTTTACTCGCTCAACAGGAGTAAAACTCTGTTCTTTAATGTATATATATTTTTTCATTCAGCTACTTTAGACTTCTGCACACTTCTCGTAAATGATTAGTTTATGATCCTCACTTATTTTAACAAGACATTTCAAAATACTTTACTAGGAAGATAGCGTAATACTTGTTATCAGGTATCAATAATTTATTAGAATTACCGCTTACAAGGCTATCTGTTTTGTAAAGTCTAAGATTTTTTTTTTGGTGTTTTTAATTTTATCGTCAGTATAAATCGAAGGAAGAGCAGTAATGAGATTCGGATAGCTTTTTTTTTTGTGTTTTTAATTTTATCGTCAGTATAAATCGAAGGAAGAGCAGTAATGAGATTCGGATAGAGTCGTAAGCGAACAATTAAGTAATTTATATGCGCTCTATCTACCAGGTGGATTTTATGAGTGTGTACCGTAATATATTGTGGTCAGCGTGGAATATTTTTAGCACTTTTCTAGTTCTCGATCCGAAACTAATTAAAAATCGACCTCGTTCCCGATGTAATGGTTCAGATCGATGAAGTGTTTGCTTCTAATAAATAATAGGAAGCAAGAATAAAATTTCTCGCTAATTTCCGGATCGAATGTTTTATCTCAGTTTCTGAATATTCGGTAAATACGCAGTAGCACCGCGAATTATATGTCGAAAAGTCGCTTCTTTTTAATCCTAATTAATATTTCAATAACGTTAAAAGATAAACTATTGCATTATGTATCAGCTTTATTGTTATTAATAACGTAACGTTCATTACTTGATGAAATATTTAATGCTTATGCAAACTTAAATAACAGTTTTGTCAGGATATACTTTTTTAATTAAATAAACAACCATTTTTTATATCGTCTTGTAATGATTTTAAATATGCCAAGCATCAAACACTCGATAAATCGAGACGTTTAACAGTCTAAACTTTTGATTGTTTTTCAGTTTTATTTCTTTGAGAATGTTTAACGTTATCCGTAATCTTTTAAGAGAAAGTCCGGCATGAATTTATTTTTTCTTTTGAAAGAGTAATTACGGTAATTGTTTCTACCGAGTAATTACCATCCAAGAAAGAAAGCCTTTCTATCTCAAGATAACAGCATTTTGTCTGCCATTTTCGGATAAGAACCGAGAGAGTAATGTCTTTAATCCTTTCGGAATGTCTCCTCCATCTCTTTTTGGACCTCGTACACGTGTAGATGCCATTTGTCAATGCATCTAGCGAGACTGACAATTGCCGTTATAACCTCACATAACCAGAAATGATCCAATCAGGATCACAATAACCTCCACATACTCGTATTGAACTGCATTACTCGAATCAATGTATGCTGCACCTTTATTGGATTAAAGGAAGTAGATTAGAATTGCGCCATCCTTAATACAATTATTCTATTGTTTACAAAAATCGTAGGTGTGTTTAAAATATTTTTTAAGGTATAAAAGTATATATATTTTATAGGATAAGGGGATCAAAAGAAGTTAATTTTGCTAGTTCGGTCATTTCTTCGACGCTGGGGGCTTAAGCTGTTTGACAGATTTAGAAACGAATGGAAGATAAAGAAAAGATAAAAGGGACTCAGGAAATGATAAAGGGTCTTGTTTCTGCCTTGATGAAAAAACTAACTTCGATCAAATATTGATCGCATTTTCGGTAAATGGCTTTATTAACGAAGCGCTAAATCATTATCCAAAGGATACACTACGATCCATTTAATGTTAATAAGTTCTCGCGGTTTTCGATTAAATTAAGTTTTATAAGTTTCCTTATTACATCTCCCGAATTTATTCATTCGTCAAGCTTCCGGTGTTTAGTAATTTTTGATAAAATTTAATTATTAAAAAAAAGTTAATTAATAAATTAATTTTAAAATGTTCAAGAAAATTTTAACGAATATTTAGAAAAATGAAAATGTTTTCGATACGAAATGATTTTTTTTTTTTTTAGTTCGAATTTATTACTTTTTTTCCAATTTTATTCAGGACACATTTATTAACGAATAAATCCATGGAATTTTGGTTCAAAGAAACATTCTAACGCCACGGGATACAGCAAAATAATATTTTGTCTTCACTACTCTGGTGGCGGTCTCGTAATAACTAGACATTTGTAAGAGTATGGAGGACATAAAAATCATTTTCTTTTAGGGCAAATATAAAATTTTGTAGATAAAGTTAAACAAAGAGAGAAAAATATTAAAAAATGGAATTCTTTTGATGACGAAAGTTTTCCCTTTTTTTTCCCCTTGTTTCATTATTATTTCCAATTCAAAAGTCAATATGGTCAAAATATTTTTGTTTTACGTTACGAGCGCTTTTGGCATTTTATAGTTTGACAGACAGATGGCATTAACCAGTAATATTTTATTGTTTTTCAAATATTTTTGGGCTTGGGGCTCCTATTTTTCTCTTTTAAGTTCCGTATTTTTTTATTTTTATTTTATGAAAGTGTGAAATGAAATTTAAGAAGTGGTAAATAATCTTTCAGATTTAAAAATGTTGCTTCTGAGATTATGTAGGGTATTAAACGTATTAACCATCTCAAACAGGAGATTTGAGGGGATTCGTGTTCTAAGTAGGTATTTTAATTTCCAGTAGAAATTCAGAATTTAGAATATAAGAAAACGTAGAAAAAATTAATCTTAGGTCTATAAGTCAGATTAGTGGTAATGATCTGGGATTAGTTAAAGAACGGAAAATAAAACTGACTCTATCAATTGAATTGACATTACTTAAGGAATTAAGTTGCAGTTTTGCTTCGTTTGCAATGATTTGCGTTCGAATTCTACCAGTAATTTTTATTTTTGCATCGAACTGTTCGAACAGGACTTAAAATTTCGAAACTAATATTTACAAACTGTATAATTTTTAAAATTTTGCATTAAAGTAACGTTTACCGATAAAATCGTACAGGTAGAAATATAATTGAATTTCTATAGATCTAAGAAAATAAATATTTTAAACAAGTTGCGATCTTTTGCAGTTTTTTTGTTTGTTTGTTTGTGTGTGTGTGTGTGTGAAGAGCAAAGTTAGACTCTCGAGAACACGATTGTTTGAAGATTGTGTTTGTTTGTTTGTGTGTGTGTGTGTGAAGAGCAAAGTTAGACTCTCGAGAACACGATTGTTTGAAGATTGTGGAATCAGATCGGTGGCTAAAGTGTCCTCGTTAGGTTCCGTCAAGAGACCTTAGGCGCTAATGTTCAATCGACCAAGACCCCTCTGGGGGTCTACAACTTCGGAAGCGTTCGTCGGAATGTCGTTATCGTCTTCAGGTCGATTGGAGGTAATTACCTGGATGAGGCAGTGTTTTGTATCATTTCTTGAACATCTGATATAGTATTCTAACCAACAGTAAAAGTAAGCCTTTCTCTCTCTCTCTTTTTTTTATGTTCGCCAGTCAGATATGTTTCTATAAAGATGAGTTGTCGTAAAACGGTCGCTCCCGGTCATAAAAATACATCAACTATCCACGTTTTCAGTTCGTGAACAGCGTTTTCTTTTCTCGTATAAGATATTCGTATTGGGTGACGGCCAATACAGCAACTGTATTATAGAGTTCCAAAGCGATAACACATGGCATACACAACTCACTTATACAATTGATATATTGTATTAGCCTATGATTAAATTAGCATTTTAATACTTTTCGGTAATGTGGTCATGTTAAGCATTATTGTAAACCATTTCGTATTAAATGCGATAAATATATTAAACCAACTGCCTCGTAACAGATAACGTAATTCTACATTCAGTACAGAAATAAAGCGGAATATTTTTGATCTCCAACATCGACATCATGTGAGAACGTGAGTGTTTTGCCAGTTTGCTCTTTGAAATGATCAGAAAGCTAAATAAAAAAATAAAAAAAATCTGTCGTGTTTATACTTTGTATCGTTCGGCACAATGAAGATACTTGGTAGATAGTACAAATGACCTGACTGTTCACAATAACATTAAGAGTAGGAGTAAAATACACAGTTCATGTAGGAATCCAATAAGTATCTGCAGCTGTATTGATTGACGGTCCCACAATAGAGAATGGACTTTAAAGCGAACTGCTGTATCGATTTCATACATAGACTAATTTGTTGTAAACACTGTAATATTGTTTGATAAACTGATTCCAGTTAGTTTTTGTCGTAGTCGTAGACATGACGAATACTGTCAAACAAAACTGAAAATCCCCAAAATTTGAATTATTATATACAGGTGTATATGTGTGTACAGCTTAACAGAGATTGTCTTTAAAATTTTTCATCAGGCAGAGAATTTTATGAGTGACATATCTGTTGGCTTGAGATAATTCGAAAGTCTCAGAAGTGAGAGTAATAAAACTTACTCTTAGAGATTAAAAAAGACCTCGCAGATTTATATTTTAAAAGCAATCTAACAGCGACAGCTTTTTCTCTTCCAGTAAAATGCTACGAGTTTCACACAAATAGAAGTTCATGAATTTTTTAAAACTTCTTCTTTGATGATCGAAAAACATTCAGAGTCTCTACAGATAGTTTTATAACTCCTAGAATCCAATTACTTCGCATAACTCCTAGAATAACGAAAACTAAATTGTTAGAGATATCTTCCAATTAATGACTGGGATTGGTAAGTTCCGTAACGACAGATGCACTTATCGAATCAACGATATCTAAGCAGTACTTTTTCAACCAACCCCTATTGTCTCGATTTAAAAAAAAAAATAAATAAGTAAAAAAAACTGGAAATCCTTTTCTCGAACGTAGGATGAACTGGCGACGATCAAAATGAGAAGCACATTTTTCTTTAAAATGCTCCTTAAAAGCTCTAAAAGAATACTGTAGTCATTGCGAAATCAACTCTTTTAACAAATTGAATAGCTAGAGTTATTTATCATTGGAAACCCATTGAAATTCACCTTAAGTGCTATCAAAAGAGTACATTTTTTTAAGCATTTCTCTTCAATTGCTTAATATTATTACTGCATTTATATAAATTCAACAAGAATACTTGTTGGCAAAATATATGGAAGGGAAAATAACGAAGAAATAAAGAAATAACGGCAAGAAATAAAGAGCAAACAACAACTTAATTATCAAATGAGCAAATTTAATTTATGTTATAAGTCATCGTAACTTTAGATTTTAGTATATTCAATTATATACAGCATAAAGAAAATGTACGTCGAGTTTTATATACATTAACAAAAGATGCAATCATATAAACAAGTTTAATGCAATGAAAAGCAGTGTTTTCCAAAACGGAAGAGAATCTCGTCTGATGTTCATATATCAGCTTGCATATAAATGACACCAGGTTTTTTGTTATGGTTAAAGTTACATTAAACTGTTGAACAATGCAGTATAAAAATAAATACTTTAGGAAAGTTTATAATCTCTAATGGACTCGGATGATCTCTGATATCCGTGTAAGCAATAACAACTACTCTAGTCCCAAATAAAAAAAATAGTAAACTACAAATGTTCCGAAAGAGATACGCCTTAAGACATGTCATATATAGGAACACGATGCCATTTAGAAAACTGTAGGAAGTACAGGATGATATGTTAATGCGTGCCGTCGTTCAAATTTGCAACAAGAGCTTATTCGGAAGACTGAAATATATCACTTTCCAAAACAGAAACTCTACAAGGACTTAACTTAAGAAAAAAAAAAATTTAAAAAGTGTATTAATTCCGGTTGACAGCGCGTAAGAAATTTTTTAAAATGAAAAAAATTCGTACTTCGCCAAAGTGCATTTTTCGAACAACAGCGAAAAGTAAGAAGGCGACAAATTAGCAGATCGGTAAAACTAGATGAAAATTGTATACAGGTTTATATAGGCGACCTTCGCCATGGCCATTTTTCAATTCACCTGATAAAAGCTAGTATTGCCAACAGGAATTGAAACGTTGCCAAATGTTTTTTTCCCTTTTCCACGCGTGTCAGTTTTATTTCGACTTTTTTTCCTGCATCTGGAAAGAAATGAAAGAATTGACGACAATAGCCGAACGTCAAACGTAGTACTTCTTACTTCCTTTCGCGTTATGACGCAACAAAAAAAGAAATAATAGATTTTATAAATTATACTTAACGTCGGTGATCATAACTACTTGACTGAAAATCGTTACTCTTACGGCAGGAATCATTCACTTAATAAAATTCGAACGAAATATAAAATGGAGCGTAAAAATTTTTAAATTAAACTACTACCCTACTTTATACCCGATTAAGTGTATCCGAAAGAATCGCTGGGTTTTTTATTTTTCCTGATATCGATCTAGGTATATTCCAGTTTGGTAGCGATATCTCTTTAAATCGGTTAATTGGACTTTTCAACGAAAAATGCTTACAAGAACAAATTCGTTTGTTCGCTCGATACACAATTTCCAGTTTTGTTCATTTTATAGACTGATCCAGGTGACGTTTATGTGCAATCCTGCTTTCGGCTTTTGTCTCTTCTTAAGTACCTGGTTTTAATTTCGAGATAATTAACTTTAATAATTTCTATGCAAACTTATAAAAGTGAATATTCTAGTTTTTAATCAGAAAAGTTAAGATTAAGGATTTTTTTTTTCTCAGAACATTCGGAAATTCCAGATCAAAGCATAATTATCGAGTGGTATATTAGACATTAAAGTGTGTATAATTATCTCCAGATCTAAATAATAAATCTCCGTCATGCTGTTACCAATAAAATATTTCTCATCTGAATTTTGATAAAACGTTTTCATTATTATTTTAATCTCAAAAATATAAGATTTATAGTAAATTATATTTATATACTACTAGTTGAAATATAGAGTGTAGATTTGTAAATGATAAAACTACAGTTCTTTCGAAAAAAAAAGTGATCTCAAAGAATTTGTACTTGGATAATTTTGAGAAAGAATGATTTAGAAGTTTCTGTGCATGAAATAGTTTTAAGAAAAGATGATTTGGAAGGTTTTGTACGTGAAGAGTACTTAAAAAAAGGTTTGAAAAGATTCTGTGCATGAATAATTTTGAGCAAGAATAATTGGTTTTAAAATTTTTTACATGGTAGTTTTGAGAGAGGATTTTTCTTTATATGGATGTCATGGACAAAAATTATTGTTCTCGTTAGAAAAAATTATTTAATTGAATCTATTGTCTTTTCCGGATTTAATTTACTTCAGTTCTACAAAATAAAAATGCTGATAATTTAAAATTTAGTTCAAAAAGCCGAAAAAGTGAATATCGCTTATTTTATTAACACACTAAAATTTCAATACAGATAGTTCTGTTTTCGTCGGTCTTATTTCGAAATGAAGCGAGACAAATATGTTTTTCTCATACACTTATATGTTATTAAGTAAAAAGATACGTTCACCAGAACAGATTTTTGTACTTGTCAACGTAGTTAATCTTTATTTATATATGGAGGAAAAACAAATACGAGATTAATTAAAATTACGTTTATCATTTATGGTTACAGGTAACGATTATTACTCGATGGATACATAGCTACTGCCATTGTTTAGCATTATTGCCATCGTGGGAAGTTTGAAATCACTTTGATTAAAATAGAATTTTTATTTAGTAATTTTCTGTAGTTTATCAAATAACAAGAAACCACTCGCTATTCAAAACTCAGTATTTTGTTCGGCATACCATTTATCACCATCTGAATATGCTTTGTTGGGTGTGCAGCATTTTCCAGTTACTAGTGACATTACTAGTCCAGAATTCGGTTTAACTCAACGATTTCATGCGGTTCCAAGCCAATTTTTGTATAAAATAAAATATACGTAAAGAATTTTAAGTTATTTAATACATTTATCGATCGATTAGAACATTTGCTTAAAAAATTATTCCCTTAAATTAAACCGAATTAATTATAGTGGTATTTGATAACCGGAAAATTTTTATTTTTTTAACATCCCAGAATAAAAAAAAATCGCTAGAGTTTAAAAATTTTTTAGAGATGACAAAAAGCATAATTTACGAGAAATACTCGGTGGAAATTTCTATAAAAAAAATTTTTTTTTTGATGATAAATAATTCCACAATCATCGGGGAAATTTGATCAACAGAATCAACAAAAGCTTCAGGGGAATTTGATAAAAGTCTGAAAAAAAATAGGAGCAAATAAACAGATTTTGAAGCAGTCGATTCAAAACCACGTTATATCGGACAAAACGACGTAAAACGAATAAACTTTCCACTATTGTTTACGACGTAATTCGAAAAGTCATAAATATCATTCCATACTGTTTAGTCACCATAACCTATATAGATATATAGATTTTAAACCATATAAACTAACTATAAACATGTATAAGTATGTAGTTTAAAATGATAACATAATGCTGTCCCACATGTACAGTACATTGTAGAGTTAACACCTAACTGTTTCTGCCACGTACACTAGAAACGACTTGTAACTATAGTATATAAATAAATTGCTTATCAGTCTATCTTCAAAGGATAATAATTCGATATTCCCCAGTAGAAAGTAAGTTGTTTAGATTTATTTATGTCAGTTAAGTAATTTAATTCTGTAGTGGAAAAAGAAAAATCAATTTTTCTTTTTAATTTACGTCTAGGAATTTCTACTTAACGTCAAAAGCTGATCGATTGGCTTAATTAAATATCGCGTATACGGTATAAAGAAGAGGCGAAAAAGACCAAAAATGATATTTATATAGGGCCAAAAAGCGTTTATTATAAAGTCAGGCATGTAAATTAGTTAGAATGTAAAGTGGAGACGAAAGAAGAGTTAATCCCAACAGCGGAGTACATTTAACGAGCTGAAAACAGAAATCGGATTCGGTAACAATTTCTTTAAAACTTTTCTTGGCCAGACAAGTTGGTAATGTAATCGACTCGGACTGGGTAGAGAGACAACCGAGATTATGTTCTCTCTACTGGATTTAATGTTTTGTTGGTTGCCTCTCGAGATTTCAACGCGAGAATTCCAATTAGAAACAACAACTATATCTTAACATACAAGTTTTCTTACTGTAACACTTATCGCCTTTAACAATAACAACCCGTTTTCTACTAACCAGCACTACTAACAACAGATTAGTGCGATTTTAAGTAACGAACGGAATAAAAAAATATGTATATAGAAGACAACAAAAGTAATTATTTAGTTTTCAGACTGTTTTTGCCTCTAATAAGATAAATAATTCTTTTTTTTTTTTTTTTTCTTTGACTGCCGGATCGAAGAATATCGAAAAATCCATGCTTTAAAGTCGGAAAATTTTCGATAAAATTATTTGCAAAGACGATAAAAACATTCCCAGTCGAAAATTTATGCAAGTTCTTTCATTAATAATTAGTTTTAGCCTTTGGTTATTTTTATTTTCGATAACTTCGTTAATGTTTAATAAAGAAATTTGTTGGCGGAAACGTTTGGAAGATTTGTTTATAAATTATTTGCGCGCCTTTAAAATAATAATAATTCCTCGTTCGGCGTTTTTATTTAGCATATAAAGAATTTTTCTGTTTATAAAGCTTTAAAATGTTAAAAAACAAACTGTACGCTATTCGAATTCCATTTTTTTTCACTTTTTTTCTTTAAAGCAGATGATAAAAATCGGAGTATATAGATGAGAAGCGATAATCCATTTTATTCCATTCTGTACACATTCCCAAGTCAAGAATATATCTCTTAATGCTATTGTTATCCGAATATTTGATTTATATCAACATTTTTCAATTATACAAAGATTTTACTAAAATGCAGAGAATGTAAATGACCCAGAAATAGTGCAGGAACCATGCATCAAAAATAAAATCAACGATTCGTAAAATATATCTCCAGGGAATAACAAATAAATTTTTACAAGATATAACATCGACAACTTTCGTAACTTCTATTAACATCTACATTATTAAATTTAGGATTCTGTCGGAAACCAGATCTGTTCTGAATGTATAAAAAAAACTGCGTGTAGTAAGCGTACACTTTCAGTTTTTCCCCCTTTTTCTTCGTATAGAATTGTCTTAAAAATACTTATAAAAATGATTTTTTCATATTTGTTTAGTGTAGTAGAGATATAACTGTCAATGAAACTGTATTGGCTTTCATTGGCTATTTTCACAAACAGATAAATTTCTGTTACCCGGGATAAAAACAGAAGCAACCAATGACACAACAAGGTTGGTTCTAAAGTAAAGTTGGTTGAGTGACATTTGAATTCTTGTAAAGATCGACGATTGCTCGAAGTTTGTATCGGTTGTGGAGGTATTAGAAGTTAAGTAGTATTTAAGGTTTATTTTTTGTGAATAATTGGATTTTTGATATTTGAGTTGGATTAAATAAGTTTTGTTGATTGTTGCTTTATTATCGTTTAAATAAAGCTTTTAATTAACACTTTTGTAAGTGTTTTTGAGTCTAATTAATTTATATTTTTTGTTATTTAATTTGTTTGAGAATTTCTTCAATTTATTAGCATAAGTTTCTAACATCGTTGTTTATTCTAGTTCTAAGACTTAATCTGTACTTCTAGTTGCTTGTTTTGCTGGTTAAGCATTCATTGTTGTTGTTAGATTGTTTTGAATTTAATTATATTTAGTTTAGAAATAGTAGAAGACCTGAGCTCAGGTCGAACTCTGGGTTTGCAGAGTTGTTAGAACCATTAGGTTTTAGTTTATAATTATTACTAGTATTGTTAGAAATAGCGACTTTGCACCTTGCTCATAATACCTGGATATATCACAGTGATCATATGACTTTCTTGGATGAAACCACTTCTCTGTACAGGGAGATTATGTTATAACCTAATCAAAGAATTATTGTGGATCTGCTATACATGTATGTTCCTGTATGGATCCAATCCTGGAACTTTTGAATCCTATTTCATACATTAAATTATAAAAATATTGGAAAAAATTATTACATCACCATTCCATAAGTAGTATATTCAGTTATCCAGCTGTCATATGTGGAAATACTATAGTAGTGGCAATAACAAGCAATGCAGAAAACCTTTTATAATAGTGTTGTGGTACTAAGTGACATGTTAAATGGGCAAATAAAATAAAAATACTTAATTCATCACAACTGGATATGTATTAGTGAATTGCAGTTATAAGTCAATGGCCTGTTGCTCTAAAACAATATTGTAATAATTTGAAAAGTGGACATAAATAAGCTAGATAGTTTTGCAGTTAGAAACAAAGAAATAATACAACACTAGTATTTTGTTGAACCTCCCTCTGCCTTGATAACATAAGCATATCTGTCCAACATAGACTTGATCAAGTTCTGAATATATACTTCATCCAGATGTTGATAACAAACATTGATTAGCCTCTTCTGTAATTGCCTTTTGGATTGGGGGCTTCGTTTCAGCAACTTTTCCCCCTAGTTCAAACCAGCAATTTTCAATTTGGTTAAGATTGGGGCTATTTCCAGGCCAGAGTAAGACCATTATGTGATTCTCTCTGAGAAAATTTTCACCTAAAATGAAAAAAGGAAGGAGAAAATAATAAATAAACTGTACTTTAACATTATATAGTTGTAGAAAGGATATATGTGTTTAAATACTTACTATTCTGATTCAATGACAAGGCATTCCATCATGTTGTCAAGTTTGGTGATCTTGAGCATCACCAAACTTTTTTCTGATAGATTGTTGCAGAGATCCATGAAGGATTTTTATGTATACATAATATTCACTGTACTACTTATAAAGTGAAGCTAGTCTGCATCTGCATGGGAAATGCACCTCCAAAGTATTTGACTGGATGGATGCTTCGTAGTTCCTCTAATGCACTCAGGATTGTATTTTTCTGAAACTCAACAACACACATACTGCTTATTTGACTGGATGGATGCTTCATAGTTCCTCTAATGCACTCAGGATTGTATTTTTCTGAAACTCAACAACACACATACTGCTCTCCATCAGATTAAATTTAGTGGAGAATAAATTTTGATTAGTTAGAAAATACCATCTTTTTTCCAGTAGTCTTCTGTCCATGATTTATATTCTTTTGTCACTCGAAGCAAGCAGACTACTTCTTTGCCAACAATGGCTTCTTCATAGAATAGCATACAGTCAGGCCTACACTGCTAAGTCTATTCTAATAGTGCAAAATTGTTACTTATCGTACAAGTACACTTTCTCAAGCTTTCTGAATTGGGGCTTCCTTTCATCAACTTTTCTCTCTAGTTTGGATCAGCAATTTTTAATTGGTTAAGATTGTGGTTATTCTGGGCCTTCTGGCCTTAGATATAAAAGGTCAGTTGCAACCCTGTTTCTGAGTGAAAGATTCTTTTCAAAAAATAATCCTCGGATGATGTTGATATCTTTTTCCTTGCTAGTTCTATCAGTTTCTTTCCATTTCTTAATAGCCATGACACTGAGAACTGATTAAATTCAATTCTTTGTGTAATATCTCTAGTAGAATATTCCTCCTTATGCAGTGCAACACATATTCTTCTTCTGAAGAGTCATTTCTACAGTTCTCTCTATAGTGAAATCATTTAAGAATACACAAACACATGCTACAAGTCCAATAGCTATCTTCAATCTTCTGAACCAATCATGCAGTTCAGCAGCTTAAATACTCGTAACAAGTGGATGATGCAATAATTTATGGTTCTAATCAGCAGCATATCTATAAGAGGAGTGTGAGGGTATCACACATCTCCACTCAGAAAATAAGTCAGCAAATTTTAACTATTTGGCAAAATTTAAATTAACTGAGAACAAAGCACAATAGTAGGAAAATAACACAAACTTATTGAGAAAACGTATAGCTGAAAACATTTTCTCAATAAATTTGTGTTATTTACCTACTATTGTGCTTTGGTTCATTTGAATATTAATTATCTTCTTCATTAATTAAATCTTATTCCACATCTTTATTAATTAAATCCTATTAATCATCTAAATCATATTAAAATAATTGTTTTAATTGGTCATCTTCCTAAGTCATCCATAATCAGTCTATCTAAAAATATAATCCCACTTTGACTGATTCCTTATTAGTCAATAGTTTATGCAGGAGTGTACATATGGGGAGTATGGGTGTGTCACACCCTCACTCAGAAAATAAGTCAGCAAATTTTAACTATTTGGCAAAATTTAAATTAACTGAGAATGGATTATATACAGCACACCTCACGTAATGGTGCTTCTCAATTATATTTTATGTTTTTATTGGGTTGTTCGATAATTAATGTCGTTTTTTTTTCATAGGTGGCGTGAACTGCATATTTCATTTTTGAAATTTTCTTCTTGATTATTTAATGAAAATAAAGTTCAAAAATCTTTATACATGCTTTTTAAGAAACACTGCTTAAATTCTTTTACTAAAGACAATAAGTAACTTCTAGCACTTACTACAGGTTGAGTAAAACACTATTTCCATTAAATAACTTCGCTAACGTTTTCGGTATCGCTACCATCTTCAGGCTATAGTTCGTTCCAGGCTATAGTTCGAGTTCCAAAGAAAAATGTCAATTTCGTACACTACAACGGTTCTGGCATGGAATTATAGCAAAGAGAACAATTTAAATTAAAATTAAAATTAGAAATTGAAGAACTATGTTGCTTAGCAACAGTCTCTATAGTAACCGGTGGTTTATGTAAAGAAGTAATGCTAAAAATAAGAAAAATATAAAATATAAAAAACATGGAAGGATAAAAAAAGTACTATACATCCAAACTTAAAACTAGCGCTGTTAAGAAATTGAGGTTTAACATCATAGGTTCCTTTTGTTTTTCTGCAGTGCATATTTCCAGGCAATGTTAAACCTCAATTTCTTAACAGTGCTAGTTTTAAGTTTGGATGTATGGTACTTTTTTTTTTTTTTGCTCCCTCGATGGCATCTCCACCTTGTCGTGATGAGGGAGCTTGCGTGTTCCACTCCCTCGATGGCGTCTCCACCTTGTCGTGATGAGGGAGCTTGCGTGTTCCAATGATCCTGAGAGCTATACCGGCGGTAGCTTTGCTACTGGTAGGGTCTCCCATGCCGGAAAGGTCGAAGGTAAGGGGCCAGACTAAGAGAGCGCCCTACCCAAACTAAAGTGTATGGTATCGTGCTGAGAGTTGAGTGGCACTGGGGTAGTTAAAAATGTAGTGTCGTTAACGATCCCTTCAGGGCACCAGGCGAAACCCTGTCGTAATTAGCCTTACGCCCGTATTGGGGGATAACCGGGCGGTGACTTTT
>AYEL01036793.1:0-103655 GCA_000484575.1 Olivierus martensii
TATTTACTCAATTCATAACTAGAAAGTCTGCCTGGCTTGAAATAGTGAGCGATTAGTCTTTTCAGTTCAGAGCGCTGTAATCGACCCATCTCATTCGTATACCTCACCCCTAAATGGACGCGTCCATTTTTAGCTTCCACTATGCAGGTCCGAACTGACAGACTTTATAATTGATCAACTTCCAGTAAGCTCAGCCCCTGCAAAGTAGGTGACTTACTTTTTGGAACGAACTGTACAATACTATGGTCGATCGCGGTCTGTCGATCACACTTTTGAATCGATTGCCAATAATAATTCAATTTTTAAAGCTTATCAATGTAGAACAAACATTATCACATCAATAAATAACTCTATAATAAACGTGCAATGTGTAAATTTTCAATAATAAACAATTGCATTTATTATAAAAGTATATTTTCATTAAAAAAATATTCTTTCATTTCAAGTTTTAAACAATAACTCAAAGATAGATATTTATTGGAAAAGTAGGGACGTTTTTAAATTCAACTCTCTCCACCAGTGATGTACAGAGCATGTTTGTTAAACTGTTTGTAAATTCACTAGTGATGTCACTGGTTTATTCAACACAATAACTCATCACATCAACCATAATATTTGTTCGGTTGACGCTGGTGGATACATACTGGTTCAACACAATAACTCATCACATCAACCATAATATTTGTTCGGTTGACGCTGGTGGATACAGACTTTGACGTCATTTTTTTAAGATGGCTGCTTCTATGCGAAAAATAAATCTAAAGATTGGAGAATCAGTTTATGCTCTGTCCGTTGATAATTCCACAGCAGATATTTTTTTTTTGCATTTGAAAAAATAAATTTCCTATGTCGGTATTAAAAAATTAACTAGCAGCAGAAGACAAAACAACTTGCAAATACTGTATGTTCGTAAAAATTTTAAATTAAGATTATCTTTTTCGTCATATAATCCAAATTTTGGATTTGCAAAATCTACACGATGCCAAATATCGCATTAAAATTTTTGTTTACGTATTCGTAATTATTTTCATATTTTCATGTTGTGAAGAATTATTTTACTTAATAAATTTTGAATTATATAGATGACATTACTATTTTTGTACTTTTACTCCCTGGATATCGGTAGATCGCTATATCGCTCCGACGAAAAAAGTAGCTCACGATCATAAAAAGGTTGGGCAGCCCTGTACTAGGTGAAAGCGGGATAAAGCACTATTGGAAAAATATTCAAAAAATATAGTATATTAAAGGGATATTGTATAAACACTGTTTTCATGAAGTTAAATATCTTTATATAGTTACAAAAGATTTTGAAAAATAAGTCGATTATGGATTTTTGTAAAATCGGTTATACATCAAACTTAGATTCTATCCCGTCTAGTGGAATCTGATCTGAATTTTGTCGTAATATAAAGTCAATTATATACAGCAGTACATCTGATATGAATAACGAAGAGAAGCAAATAAATCGTAAAAACAATCAATTATTCACCACAACAGAATTTTCTTATCAAAACAGTTTGATGAGTCAATAAAAAATGAAAAAAATTTTAAATATATGATTTAGAAATAAAATATATAGAACAAATTAACCGATTTAAACAAATTACAACGTAAAAATTGATCGATTTTTCGCAAATGCGTCGATCACTATCATAAATTAAAATAGTAGTTACACATTTGTATAGTTTGTTAATTTTAATGGAGTGCTGGTAAATGATAACTGTGTTTTTGTGTAGAAATAAAATTTCATCATCATAAAAATCAAATATTAAATAAAATTGTTAATTTCGAGAAAATCAAAATAATTTTAATTCTATTATTATAATTCAACGATTTGATTTTTGATTTTAGTAAATTTGAAAATTTCTCAGCAACTCATCCATGCAGCAACTACTATATATACCAGGGCTGTCCAAAAGACGGCCCGCCAAATCATTTTGTGCGGCCCGCGAGGCTTTCACGATTTGTCATATAATATTAATTTTTAATGTTTTTTCACTTTGATTTATTACTTTTTTAAGAGATTAATTTTTTAAACATATGATTTAGAAATAAAATATATAGAACAAATTAACCGATTTAAATAAATTACAACGTAAAAATTGATCGATTTTTCGCAAATGCGTCGATCACTATCATAAATTAATTTTATATCCTAAAATGAAAATTATCTACAAAATAATACTTAGAATAGGCATATAAAACAAATTAGATACATAGATGGGTTAGACCTGGAACCATCCTGAGAAATTGAAAGTATGAGATCCAAAATCGAACCTAGTCCTCAAAGGTGATATGCAAATTCTTTAAAACACTGCCATCTGACTGACAAGTGAGTTTTTAGACCTAATTCTAATGTATACTTAATGAATAACACTGTAAATATGTTTTTAGGCTTTTACATGCATTAGCAAATGAAGAAAGATTTAATTAAATCATGAACTGTATGAGGAATCTTTCTGAATTTTCTTCTTGACTATTCAATGAAAAATAAAATCCAAAAATCTTTATTTTACATAAAAGAAATGATTGTCATTATCATATAATAAATTTTTGTATATTCGATTGAAAAACCAATTCTTATTGGTAAAATTTATTTAGTTGAAAACTCAGTCGGCAAATTTTATATTAACATTCGCCCGCTAGCTATACTTGGGTATGCCCTTAGTTCTGATGCAATAATTCCAGTGTATTTCTAAATTCTGAACAAATTTATAAATGATGTAATAATTTTTTCCACTACTGCATATAATAATTTGAGATATTCTATACTAAAAATTATACAGATAATGCAGAAAAGCCATTGCCCCTTACTTTAATGCTCAGCACCATCTGTTATCAATATTAAAAAGTAAAAATCTTAATAAACGTGGAGGGCAACCTTCATCACTGTCATTTTTAGCACAGAATATTGAATGCTCATTATTTTTAAATGGATAAAGCTACAGGCCTAATTAATGTTACTTAAAATTCAACTTTAATGATTTGACAACACTGTTAAATTTTATAAAAATCAATTAAATAGATAAAAAGTTATTAGGGAGAAATCTTTGAAGTTTGAATATCTGAAATTTTTAAATGGTTATAGATAAAGAATTAATTGATATATCATTGAAATTATATTCAATGACATGATCATAATAAATTTTATAAAAATGAAATCAATGAAGACATGATCTCATACAACTGCTTTTCCTTCAGAAAATAGGCTAAAAACAGTAATGATAATATTTAATGATCGTTTTTCTGTCATTACATTGTTTATTGAGCTAAAGTTTAATTCACATTTGCTAACTGATGTAGCAATAGTTGCTATTGACTGTTTTAATCTAATCTAAGTATCATTCAACTTTTGTATATATTTTTTGAATAAAAAAATAATTTTTCAGCCAAATAAATTAATGACAAAGATATTTTTTTTTATAATTTCAACCTGGACATTAACATTTTGTTGTTGTAAATAAATTATTTTGCAAACTAGCATTGTAATAAGAACAATATTTTTTTCCCCCTCAAATTTTAATACTGAGCATTTTTCTTAAAAACTTAGCAAAGAGAATATCTTTTTCTCAGTTTGATGCTGACGTATAATATTTGAAATATAGATCTCTACCAAATATCTTATTCGTTACAAAGTTTTTCAACTGTATCGTTCTTGATAAAATGTCAAAATCATCCTTTATGATAAAATACTATTTTTTTTTTTTTTATATAATTTATTATGCAAAGAACGATTACTGTTTGGAATAAGAAATAAAAACAACCCTATTAAAACTTCAGATTATAATCCTTAGCTACCTCCGTCAGGTTTATAGTTAACGAGCTAACTATAAATAACCAATTTAGAAT
Organism: Olivierus martensii; assembly: GCA_000484575.1. Taxonomy (NCBI): domain Eukaryota; kingdom Metazoa; phylum Arthropoda; class Arachnida; order Scorpiones; family Buthidae; genus Olivierus; species Olivierus martensii. Next base: position 3,853 of record AYEL01036793.1, read on the forward strand.
CAACAAGTGCTGTTTATCGGATAATCGTGATGCAATCTTTGATTTAATGTACTTTGATCCATATAATTTTCCAGATCTGACACCACAATATTTATGTGAATATTACAAATAATTCAGTATTATATATAGTCTTTATGATCTTGAAAGATTTAAAATGAGATTTTTATAGTTGTTTTAGTTTGAAAAGTACCGCTCACCCGTTAGTAAGGCTTCAAAACCAATAACTGCCCTCCTATATGTAATTATAATTATAATGGTAAATATCTTCCTACCTTCGTAAACGACTTCCTTCTTTTCCGACCTATGATGTTTCTTGTGTTTTTTGCTTCCCATTTTTATGTCAAGATAAAAAGGTTGAAATAGAAATTCCAAATCCTTTCTTTGTCTTTTTTTTCGCCTGTCAAATTCGAGGAATTAACACCAGATGACGACACTACTGAATTCATTTAAAGGTTTTATTTTCAAATTTAAATCGCTATTTTATAAGATACAACGTATTAAAGTTTAAAAATTTCACAAAATATAATGTTTACTTAAAGTTTAATAATTGTTTATGAAAAAATTAATAAAAAACTTACATTTTAATTTTTATGTTCTGTGTCCAATAGCTTACATGCTAAATCGAGTTCTTATGTTGCCAATTTGGTTGATTCACAGATAGGTATTTAGGAAATTTTTAACAAATGCAATATAAAAATTTATGAATTATAATTATAAATGTGGATTTAATTTTTAATTTAATAATAATGCGAAACCGTATTTTATAAAATACCGATATACAGTATGAAATACAGATATACAGTATTAAATTATTCTGCTTGTTTCATTGCCATTGTAAAAAATTGAACTGGAATCAAGAATGACTGGATGTAATAGAATTCATAATAAGAATTATTTAACACTATTGTGCATAGAATTTCTAAATTGAAATTTATTAAATTTTTTCAATAAATTTTTGCACGTCCCTTATTATATTTTTAGAAGAAATAAAATTTCCAGCTAACTGCTTCTTTTTTATTTTTGTTTTACATTTATTTCCATCCTTTTTATTTTTTCTTATTTTATACCGCTTTTCAAAACGAAAATTACAGAGGATCATTTCAATGCTCATTATAGACCATCTACACCCAAGGATTATATACATATGGATTGTTCATACAGTTTTAAGCAAATCAAATTCATTCTTCGTTGTGACATCACTGATGGACCTAACTTGGGAACATGCTTGGATGGTTGAGATATAACTTTTTTTATGTTAATTATCTAATAACTTTTTTAGTCATTTTTATGATCTTATCTATACACTATACTGTATTGCTATTTTCTCATTTGTCCATCCGCTAAATATCTTAAGGAAAAATATCATTGAGTATTCATATTACAGAAGCTATTTTTTATTATCATATATATTTATTAATTTTTGAGGTTTTGTTATTTTAAATTATTTTATATCTAAAAATTTAATAAACAGAGGACAGTCACGAGAGACTCATATCTGTAATGGTTTTTTTAAGCGGAGGGGCATTCTAGTACCCAATACAGGCGCTTATACCATGGTGTATTAGTTGTCAGATAGATGATAAAGTTCAACATGCCGGATCGGACATCTATTGAAAAGACTCTGGAAGTGTAGGATCCGGGAATAACCTGACATGAACCTGGACATGCAGGATGAAAGCACAATGCTCTTTCACCACGGTCATCCAGCCGACTGTAATGGTAGTTGACAAAGAGTGAAGGATGGTGTTATGCTCATAATCAGTGATAATAACACAAGATGCATTTGGACTGAAATCATAAGTTTAATACAGTATTTACATATGTGTAAGTAATACAGATTGTTATAGACACGGTGCCAAGATAAGAAGTGATGTGTGCCACTCCGGTGAGGCACTTTTTTTATATATATATATATATATTCCTTCCCCTGGGGGTTATGTGGGTAACTTATTCCCCGACGACAAAAGCGAAGATCGAAAACGAGACAGGCAGTCCGGATCCGTAAGGGAGTTCCACCGCAGGCTCCCAGTGACGAATGTGGGCACCGCAGAGGCGGGCCCCCAGTGTTGGACCTCGAAAACCACCAACGCGAGTGACCCCTTTATTCGCCTTTTACGACACAGGGAGTCAGACGGTGAGAATATTCTAACCCCTTACCCACAGGGGGCATTGAGGCACTTTTATACCCATGAACATCTTATGGTGTTGCCACCTCAGATGCACCTAAACATATCATTTAGTGTTGCCATTTAGGCCTACAAATAATCATGACAGATGGGATCAATAGATAAGACCATATTAATTTGAAAAGTTTTTTGGAATTTAAATCATTTTCAATCGTATTTTGATTACTGAGAATGAGTCATTCTAAATTATATCATGAACAATTTCCACAGAGATATTGTCAGAGCAATGGTGAAAAAAGTAATCGATGAGCCAGGAGATCTTTCATGGTAATCTTCGAAGATGTAGTCCTAGTTTCAATTCATAATCTTTTAAATAGAAAGTTAACGTTTATCGTCGAGGTCATTTTCGATATTAGATTCCATTACTTGTTAGTATTCTACTCTCTTACACTGGTTTTCAACTGGAGGCTATCATCTGGACAACACTGCTATGAAGATGGAGGATAGTCACGTGGTTAAGCGTTCGATTACCATTTGGAGTATCTTTTTTGTCAATAGATGACGCCATTTCCATTCTATAAGAATACTAAGTGATGGTGTGAAACCTTAGGTGAAACAAGCCCTTCCACAGACTGCCCATTCCTGCAGAGGGGTCAACTGTATTGTGAAGGAAGAAGATCGATAGGCCAAAGTCCGGACCCCATTATAAACATTTCAAAAGCGGAACCCGAAATTCGAATTTGAGTCCTCCAGCTCCCGAGGTCTTTCCGCTGGAAAGGCGAAGAACTTCCCACGCAGTCAATCCGGTGATCTATTTGGAGTATCTGTGTTCAACTCCCAGATGCCATCACGAGCCACTCACACCCTACCAGTGGTGTGGGCAACCTTTGGTAGGCACTGGAATATTTTACCACTTAATATTTGCATCGGAATTAGCTAGATTGGTCTCAAGGAACGCTCCGGCTTTCCACTCTAGAGGACTCGGGTTCGATTCTTAGGTCCTATCCTTTGGAAATATTTATTATGAAGTTCTGACCCAGCCCATCGATCCTGGTTCTCCACAATCCGGCTGATTCCTCCACATAGGTAAAAAAGTCTGTGGAACAGCTTGCTTCATCCTGCCCATCTTGATCCAAACCAAAATCCTAACAAATGGTTGAAAAGTTAAATTCATATTATAGAAACTTAATGAAACATGAAAGTTGAATTGAGTTTTTAATTTTAGATAAATAAATAAATACTTAGTTAGAATCAAGGATGGTTACAATAAAGTTTGAAGTTTTATAGTGAATGGCAATCAAGATGTCAACTAACTATGGCAACAAACGAACAGTTTAAAATGGCGACCAGGTTGGATTTGAGACCGAACAGAAATTTATTAGATTCAAAATTTGAAAGTTATCGTCTTTCTTTAGATCCTCTTCCGATTTTAAAGCAAAATCTACAAGAAGGTAAGATAATAATCATAAAAATCCTCAATAAGAATGACAAAATCTAATAAATGTTTTGTATATCCAATGTTTTGATACTGGAAAAACGTCGATACACGTGTTACTAATCATATTAGTTTTTGAACATTTTTACTAGTTTTTATGGTATGATCACGATATCATGAGTAGGATATATGTATTACTAATAACAATTCATATTTGTTGAATGAAAGAAGTATTTAGCGTATCCACTTTGATTTCGCACCATAGGCAACTTGATGTAAGTTTAGATTATGCCAATTTTCTGCTCCCTAGATTCATTAATTTAAATAGAAATGGGTAAAATGATTTTTCGCCAAAGATTGTGATGTGATGAAACTGTTTATAAGTCAGTTCATTGAAAGGATCGTAAGAAAAACTGTATAAAAAGTATGACAGGATCCAGAAAATTTCAAACCCATTTATCGTATTCCATAATTAAAGGCTCCTGCGCTCAATAGTGAAGGTCCTATATGGGATCCCACAGTTGGGGCTCAGAATCACGTTGTTTTTATTTTCTGCAAAACTTTTATAACGTAATCGGATATTTTAACCGATTTTAGATGTATCCTATCATTCTGAATCGAATGCAACAATTTAAATAAGCTATGACTTACCTTTACCAAGCTATGTAATTTTATTTACGTAGCTTGGAAAAGGTAATTCGCTTAAAGGTCATGAATTTTCATAATTTGTGTGTTGTTAGCATCCAAGAAATTTTATCTGCATTGAACAGCCTAAAGTTTTTCAATATTTATTTTACAAGTTGTTAAATAATTTATTATAACCTCCATATTATCAGAAGAAGAAGAAATAATTTATTATATCTGAGAAAATTCATGACATATAGCCTGTGAAGTAATGAAATAAGAAAGATAAATACCTGTTGTGAAATTTGTTTGAAAGAAAACTGATTTTACTTGTCGACTATTCAGTTATTTTTATTAAAGCAAAACTGAAATAGGCGAAAACTTCCTATGCAGTCAATCCAGTGATCTATTTGGAGTATCTGTGTTCAACTCCCGGATGCCATCACGAGCCACTCACACCCTACCAGTGGTGTGGGCAAATTTTAGTAGGCACTGGAATATCTTACCACTTAATATTTGCATTGGAATTGGTTGGATTGGTCTCATGGAACACTCCGGCTTTTCACTCTAGAGGAATCGGGTTCAATTCTTAGGTTCTATCCTTTGGAAATATTTATTATGAAGTTCGGATCCAGTCCATCGATCCTGGTTCTCCACAATCTGGCTGATCTCTCCACAAAGGTAAAAAGTCTTTGGAACAGCTTGCTTCATCCCATCCATCTTGATTCCAACCCAAAATCCTAACAAATGGTTGAAAAGTTAAATTCATATTATAGAAACTTAATGAAATATGAAAGTTGGATTGAGTTTTTAATTTTAGATAAATAAATAAATACTTAGTTAGAATCAAGGATGGTTAGAACAAGGTTTGAAGTGGCAATCAAGATGTCAACCAACTATAGCAACAAACGACCCATAAAAGGTACTGAAGTTCAGAATATCTTAGTAGGAAAAGTAAAATCAATTTGGATAATGTTTTCAATGATTTAGGACTCTATTTATGTACATTTTACTTGAAGTTTAACGAAGGATATGTAATTCGTCATTTTTTTCGTACTTATTTAACTTTTTGGTTAACTGAAAAAGATAATCTTTATAGTTCTATATTTGATTATTATTATTCAATGTGGAAGAATGAACAAATGTGGTATAATTAATAAGATTAATTAACACAATACAAAACATTAATAAATTGGAATTCTGCCAAGTTTCAGAAGGGATATATCATCATAAGTGAAAAAAATTACATAGCATAGTAAAAGTAAGTCGTAGTGTATTTAAATTGATTGCATTCAATTCAGAATGATAAGATGCATCTAAAATCATTTAAAATATCCAATTTGCCTATAAAAGTTTTGCAGAAAATCATAAAAAATGTGATTGTGAGTTCCAACTTTGGGAGCCCATAAACCCAGAGAATAGGGTCCACAGACCCTATTCTCTGGTCTATAGAGAATAGGTGTGGCCTCGGCCCATATAGGATCTTCATCATTGAACTCAGAAGCCTTTAATTAGGGGAATAAGATAAATGGGATTAAAATTCTTCTGGGACTTAAAACTTCTGTTGTTTCAAATTAAAATATGAGTTGCTTGAATTGATGCATGCTGGCAAAATTTTACCTTTCCTTTGATAATGTGCCACACTACAGAATCTAGCTCTATCCAGTAGTAACAAACAATTATTGCTGAACAGTGCTAAGAGACTTGGTGCCAAGTCTTGCAGCGGTTACAACAAGTTTGTTGTAGCCATGACTGTGAGATGATAAGATAAGGATATTCATGCTGTGGCTTGTGCCAACTTTAATTTAATAAATTTCATGTACTGGCCTTGATGGATGTTATATATATGTTAGATGTTTAGATTGTGTAGTTCTCTAAGTGTCTAAGATTAGTGAGTGATAGTGACCTAATCACACAAGAAGCCATAGGCTTTGAGTCAAAGTGTAAGGTTTATAATCATCACCCAAAAAAATTGAATCCCTTTTTTTGCTGCGGCTAGGTGGTAGTAGATACTGGACTTTGTAGTGTGCTATGCCATTAGAGGCTAAGTAAATTTTTATCACACATGCTAAACTTCCAGTTGAGAAAACACATTTTATTCTAGATTCTAGATTTTTCAGATCCTGGCTAGGTCTGTTGAAACCCATTGTTCAATTAGTTGGCAGCTCCCATAAAAGTGTACTGCTGATCCCATATTAGAATTAGAAATGGCTGCTACAATATCCCATGTAATATCTAGCAGAATATTTGAATTAATCAACCAATCAGTTAGAAATTATAGTAGATTCCTGATTAACTAAATGCAGTTTGTATCCATTTGAGCGCACAGAGCTGATGATGCTATCGTTTAGTCGAAAGCGTTACTCCTTAGGAAGCAATAATAAATGCTTTTTTACGGGACTGCTGTAAGTGCTGAGTCTATTTTTACATTTTCTAGTTGGAAAATTAATTGCCTCAAATAATCTGCAAAAAAAAAAAACTAAAAAAAAAAAATTATTGACAATATGCATATACAGTAAAACCTGTCTAAGCTGGACATTGTACAAGCTGGAAAACCTGTTCAACATGGAAAATATGTTTATTTCCCAAACAACTTCCATAGAAATATTAAAGAAAATATCTGTATAACATGGAAACCATCTAATGTGGAAAGGAAAGCATTTTAAAATTTTACTGAATAAAAAAACACCCGTATAAGATGGAAAAAAATTTTTTCCATCTTATACAGGTATCTTATATTGATTCAAACTATACATTTTGTTTCTGAAATAAAATTAAATAGTTTTAATAATTCTTTTTATTTGTAATTTTATTAAGTTTTATGAATAATGCTAATTTGTTAAAATTTTATATATTTTATAGGTGTCCAAAATATTGATTTGGGAGATGATAGGTTTTCATGTTTAGAAATTCAAATGTCTGGTCTTTTCAATCACTTAAATCAAGATCCTTGGGCCTTAGATTGTTTATTTTATGTAAATGAAACTCATCATATATGCTGGATTTGTCTTTCACAGGCATGTTTATTGATTATGATTGTGCAAAAGAAATTTTTCTATTAAATTTCTTTTATTTGTCTGTATTGATTATTTTTATTAATATAGGATGGTAGATTAACAGACAGAAAGTTTGTTTGGCAAATTCCTGTTGAAACTGGTAATCCTTCTTCAAATGCAAGTATTAGTTTTCCTGGAATAGAATGGGCACTTGTTAGTAATGGAAGCAGAACTATCTATATTCTTAACACACCAAGTAGGAGTCAAGGTGAACCATGGCAGGCAAGTATATTTACATTTAATATATGAATAAAATGAGTTATAATTATTTTATATGATATTTAATTCCAGCTTTGTTTTACTTATGATGTTGATGGTTGTTCTTCGTTAGCTCTTCTTTTCAATAGCATTTATAGTAGTTATCCAAGCAGAAATCAAATAGATTGCATTCTTGCACATGTTTCAAAGCCACAGAATGTTCAGGGAAGCTGTAAATTATCTGAAACCACAATTCACTTCATATTAGTTCTGGAATGGTTGACTTTTTCTTGTGGTAATTATTCCATTTTTATAAAAATAGTAGATAATTTGTTTGAATATTATTCAGATTATGTAATGTGCACAGGAATTCTCTTTATAAGGCATTAAAAACTATAACAGATTTTATTTAATATTTTTTCCAGTTATAATTAATTCATTTATCATATAATCTAAGATATGATAACCAAACAGTTTATTTTTTTTTATATAAAATAAAATATTAATCATAGACTACATTCTTGTTACAACTGAGCATTAATTTATTATATATACTCATGTATTAGCTGACCCCCTTCAGAGTTTAAAATTAGTACAAAAATTTTTAACTTATATATATGAGTTGATCGCCATCTATTAAGTATTAGAACTATATGACATTCATTGAAATAAATTGATAATTTCTTTTATAATTGAAAAAATTTTTCAAATCCAGTTCACTAATGAAGTAAATATGGTCATTTAGACAAGATTCCAAGCTTAAGCATTGAAACATTGCAATGCAGAAAGAAAGCTGAATAGATGACAAGACGCATTATGTTATGCCCACTTGTGCTTTTGTACAATATAATTTTATTAAAGTGTTTGATAAAATATACCAAAGAAATATTAAAAGTTTTGGTCATTTTCGAATTTAAACAAAAATATTAAGGAAGTTTAAACAATAAATCAGAACTTGTTAGGAATTTGTCAATGCTTTGTTAGGAATGAATATGGCAATGGTGCAAAGGTGCATTGGGAACACAATGTAACTGAGATTACAAATCTTCAAAAAATTCAAATTTGATTATCTTCAAAAAATCTTCAAATGTTTGATTACTCCACGTATAAAACTTCTTCAAAATTTTTTGTTGGATAAAGTTCTTGGCTTATACCCAAATACAGTATAAGCTGCTTATTGTAATTGCGGCTATTGTTATTTTACTCCACTTGATTACTCAACTTGAAAAGAATGCAAAGTGACCAGCATGCACACAATATGGGGGCATAAATTTAATGTCTGAAATTGGCTGGAAAATAATCATCCCATATTTTCTAACTGATAAGCACTAACAGAAAATGCAGAAATTGTTGATCAGAAATATTAATACGTTACATCACTACATTTCCATTTAATATTAACTAATGATACGTACAGTGGTAGCTGCTGTGTTTATTCACTTAGATCAGTTTACACATTTCTGATCTTATTTTTGAATTATCTAACAAATTAATGTCTTTGAATGTATTCAAATATGAACATTCATCTGCATCTTCATATTTGTAATAATAGAATTGAGAAGAAATGAGTATTTTTAGAAATAAATATGGCAGATCCCACCACTACCATAGGATGTACTTATAATGCAAAGAGAATGCAATACATCTGTTTTATGCGGTTTTATTGTATTTGTGCAGTATCTGATATTTAAAAACCTATAAAATATTAAATTATACATATTTTTAATAAAAATTCAAAAGAATCTGTAGAATAATGATCTTTATTAGGAATGAATATGGCAGATGGTGCAAAGGTGCATTGGGAACATAGTGTGACCAAGATGACAAATCTTATTATCTTCAAAAAATTTTCAAATTTTTGATTACTCCATGTACAAAACTTCTTCAAAATTTTTTGTTGGAAAAAGTTCTTGTTTTATACACAAATACAATAGAAGCTGCTTATTATAATCACAGATATTGTTATCAAAGTTTACGGTCCCAAATCATCCATATTAAAATGCATTATGAAAACTCCATTTACAGTAATCAGAATTTTGGTTATTGTCATCAGAATCGATACACCACTATAAAATACCATATTTAAAACTAAAAAATATCGCAGATAATACTAAATTATTGGTTAAATCTATTAAAATAAACAACATTATTTGTTAATCGTTCATTAATTGTTTCATTTTGACCGAAATTTTAGTCAAAAATGAGAAAATCCAAACATAATACTTGTCCTTCATTTAAAATAATGCAGATTTGACTTAAGTGGAAAAATCTGATTTGTGTATATTTTCTAATAAATAAATATTAGATCGATGTAAGTTTTTGACTTAAGTTCATACAGACAAATATGATTGCTTTTCAAAACTTTGCGGTGCCTTTAGGTGGTTTCACCACATGTCTCGCCCTTACGAATGGCATGGTCTTACTGTTGCCAGATCTGGTGATTTTTAATGCTTTTTTTATGATGAAATATATAGTTTAAAATTGCTGATATAGGAATTTAGCGACTTATAATTGCCTTTATTGAAAAAAATTAAAATTATTTTTGATATAAGAATTTTCTTACTGTGCTCTAATACTTTGTGATTTTCTGTAATCTGGAATTGGCAACATTAAATATAAATCATTTCACTTCACTTTTTCATTTAATTGATTACATAATATAATATGTATTTAAAAGCACCATAAGCAGCTGAGAATGACAACATGAAAAATACTTTATTAAAACGAACGTTTTTGGCTAACCAAAGCCATCAATTAGAAGGGCCGTAAATTACTGCCAGAAAGAAGAAGACAAGAGAAAAGAAATAGAATATATCTTAAGAATAGGAGGAGAACATGGTTATACAAGACAGTTTATTTTAAACATATACAAAGATGTTAAAAAAGCAATATCTCATAATAAAGAAAGATCTGAAAGTCGAAATACTCTACAACCAAAAGGTCAAGAAGGAAATATGTTTGTATCTATACCGCATAACTTAAGTAAGTATTGTTGCATTAAGAATTTAGTAAAGAAGCAAGGCAAAAAGATAGCAACTAAGAGGCTTCCAACAGTATACAGTAAACTGAGAAACGAAAAACAGCCGTTAAAGATGACTGAAAAATCAGGAGTGTATGAAGTACCAGTAAGAAACGTAAAAGACGGAGAATGCTCGAAATATATTGGAGTAACAACAAGAACTCTAGAGCAAAGAATAACTGAACATAAAAGAGATATCAGTAAAGGAAAAATAACTACTGCTCTTGCGACTGAAGCATATGCTAATGACCTTGAAATAAACTGGAACAGAGCTAAAGTGATTAGACTCTTGGAGAGAAACGAACACAAATACATAACGGAAATGCTGGAAATACTGCAAAGGCAGGATAAAGAATCCCTTTTGAATGAAAGAGTAGTAGAAGTGTCTAGAGCTTGGGAATATGCCATCAAAAAGTAGTTTTGTGTAGTTATATGTTACGTTTCAGCACAGGTTCTTTGTTTGTAATATAATAATCCTGATTACTGCTCTCTATAATTTTAATTATTTTATTTTTATTACTGCTCTCTACAATTTTAATTGTTTTATTTTATTTTATTTGATTTTTACCTATGTACTTATTATATATTACGGTTAGGTTTTGTATGTGTAGCTTGTATTAACTTATGATTGTTAAAATTTTAAATTTAAATAGAAAACAATGTTCTTAGAACCAATTATTGTTCTAAAACGGGTGTGCCGTTAATAATGTTGATATATAACCTGAAGATGGCTTTGGTTAGCCGAAAACGTTCGTTTTAATAAAGTATTTTTCATGTTGTCATTCTCAGCTGCTTATGGTGCTTTTAAATACATATTATGCAATGTTATGGAGTTTAAGCAGTTAATATTTTCAATATAGTATACATAATATAAAATTCAACAAGTGTTCATTGATCCGTTATAGAGCTTTGTACTACTATTATTATTATTATTATTATCATCATCATTATCATCATCATTTAATGATAATTTTCATTTTTTTTTCATAATATAAAGCCCTGCATCTATCATTTTCCTGTATCCATAGTTTTTTCAGGAGTCCCGACGAAAACGTTGAATCGAGATTACACTGTATATAACAGTATAAGTACAGTATATACTGTATAATAAAAAAAAAATGGAAAATTGTACTTTTTTGACATGCACTGCTTAATGTTATTAATCGGTTATTGTTATCAAAATAGATCAATCCCAAAGTGATTCTAATAAACGGCTTCTACTGTATATACAAAATATATATATATATATAGAGTACAAATAATCATTCATATTATTTTTTTATGAAGAAAATTATAGTTATTTCTTTAAAAACAAATGCAAATGTCATATTCTCAAAGTGTGGTTTAAATCTTTAATTAAGTAAGGAAGTAATATCTCAAAATATCTGATAAATAATTAGTTTTAAATACATTTGGTAAAATTCCAAAAAATTGTCTTTATTTTATACCATATCTTACTTTACATAAAACTGAATCTAATATACACTCATTGTCAAAAAAAATCAATCACCAAGAAGGAATTATCATTTTGCTGCAAAACTTGGCATGCAGTTATATCTCAAGCAGATATGCAAATGATTAGAGTTGCGACATGATTAGATGAACAGGCTTTTTACCATAGGGTATAACAATGCTTCCTCAGTTGCCCTATAAAAGGTTCTTATAGGTTACTTGTCTTTAGTTTAGCTGTTGTGGAGGGATATTTGATTATTAAGCAAGCTGTTATGACCAAGGCTGGGGTGTCGGTGTCAGCAATAACTTTCTCATTGCTCATAATTTATTAGTTTTAAATTTAAAATATGTATTAAATAATTATTTTCTTTCTTGGTGAATAAATAATTTTTTCAATAATAAATATTGAATTAAAATGTGTTCTAAAAAATTATTTGTGCATGTTTACTATCAGAGTCAGTAATAAATATTGAATTAAAATGTGTTCTAAAAAATTATTTGTGCATGTTTACTATCAGAGGTGTCGGTATTGGCAAAAAAAAAATGTAAGTGTCAGTGTCGGCACATTTTCCTGCCGACACCCCAGCCCTGGTTATGACACAATCAAAGAGAATTTGCCTAGTTAACAAAGTTTGAGAGGGTGCTGGATTGTCATATCAATGAACTTCCTGGCTCCTAGGCCATTTGATGAGATTGTTAGGAGGTGTTGGGGCCAATGGATGAGTGAGGGTATGCACACATGGTAATCAGGCTCAGGATGCCTTCAACAGACCACAATAGAGAGGATCACTATTCCTCTGACTAGCACAAACAGATCCAAGTGTTTCATTGTCTACTATCAAGAGACAGGTGGCATCATCATTACAGGTCCCAGTCTTTGCCAGAATCAAGATACTTGGCCAAAGGGCATTTGGTCTCACAGGCCCATTACATGTCTTGCCATTGACAGCTAACCACTGTCACTTGCATTTGTAGTAGTATCATGCACAATGAAACTGGACTACTATGGAATGGAATTGGGTTGTCTTCAGTGAGAAATCCAGCTTCAGTTTGGGCACTGATGACAGCTGTATTCGTTTCTGGAGACCCTCTGGTCAGTGCTGCAATACTGCTTTTGCTGTTGAGTGACACATTGCCTTCACAGTTGGTATGATAATCTGAGGAGCCAGGGGTCCGGAAAAGTTGCCCCTTGCATTTTGCCTCCTACATTTCGTCCCCCGAACGTTTCGCCCTGGCACATTTTGCTCCCGACACATTTCACCCCCTGTAGATAATGAATAGGCTAAAAAATATAAATAATACATCAAGTTTTTAATAATTCTAATTTATTTTATTTTAATACAGTGAAACCCCGATTTTGAAACTTTTCGGGGACCGGCCCAAAAAGTCGAACGAGCCGGGAAAACGCACAAAACGGAAACTCTGATGATGTCATAATAAAAAAGTTATATAATTAAAACATAGGAAGAGGCAAAGTTTTACATTGCAAGTATAGGAAAATGCTCAGACTTCCGAAAATAGACGTTTAAAGCGGGAAAGTCGTACGATACGGGAACGAAATGCTCAGACTTCCGAAAATAGACGTTTAAAGCGGGAAAGTCGTACGATACAGGAACGCACGAGTGGGGTTTCACTGTATAATAAATGCACATTATTATTGTTTAAAACTCAAAGTTGTATGCAATGCCTCTAAGATAATCAATCAGATTACAATTTTGAAAATCTTTGACTATTCTTTTGATTCCAGTAGAAATTACATCATATTTCTTGTTTAGTTGATTGGTCCTATAAGCTAGTTCAGATTTTTGTTTTATTTTAGCAAATGAAGCTCCATTCTTGTGACATTTTATAAATTGAAAAATGCATATATCCAAAAAGTCTATAGAATTCTGACTTTCTTTCTGTTTAATTAACAATAAGCCTAAAGCTGGATCAGTAAGTTTTGTTTCAATATCTGGCACATAACTAGATTTCTCAGAAATGATTAAAATATCATCGACATACCTCCTATAAAGTTTAACAGAAGATTCTTTAAGTGTGTTTAGAAAAGACACATATGTTCCCATATTTATTAAATTCAAAAATTTATAAAAAATAAAAATAAAAATTATTGAAAAGAAGAAAAAACATAACAATAAATAAATTTTATTAAAAATATGTGTTAAATATTAATAATAGTAAATTTAACATTTTTTATATAGGATCATTGGATGCAACTTTGATTTCACTGTATATGCGATTATTCTTCTAACCAAATATAATTATTCATCTTGTTTTGTAGAACTATAACAAGAGTGTATTTATTATGTGAAATTGTTATAACATTTCATCTATTTATAACATTTATTTGATTAAATTTTGACACTATCTGAATAATTTTTCAATTTATATTTTTTATAAAAACTTTTAAAAATAACATTCAATTATCACATTGTTTTATATAAATTTATATGATAAGTGATAAATCATTTAGCTAAAATGATGTTTGAATGGCTCTATTTTTACAATAAAAAATACACAATACAATAAATGTTTTTAATTATTTTATTTTTTCAGAAAAATTTAATATATTTATCACTCACTATCTTTTCAATATCTTAAATCGTTTATACTACATTAAACGGGGGAAGTTACTAGGCATACCATATTGATGGTCTTTGATTTCTATAATTTTTCTTTGTCTTAAACCATAATCCTTTGTCTCCTTGATCAGGATTGAATTCTATATCATATCTTTCTCCAGGTGCCTAAATAGAGAAATATTATTTTATTCTCATTTTTAATGGTATAAAACATAAAAGAAGATGACATTTAACAAACTAACAAAAATTCTAAATACATTAATGCAGTATTATAAGTATATTATGATGATAATTTTGAAATAAAAATTATTAACTAAAATAAGAATTATTTGGTTATCTACAAAAATTTCCTAAAACTTTTAAACAGATTTTAAAAACATAAAAATAAGGAGATGTATATATAATTAGTAATAAAATTACATTCTAGGCCTCTTTTTGTTTAGCCTTTTTTGTACATCTTAACATCGCAACGAGATTTTAAAAAATTATTTAATAATGTTTGCTATAAATAAAATTTTATCCATTCATGAAAACTGTCTATTTAAGACTGCTGGCTCACCAAGGCAGGTTCCTTAATAGAAAAAGTAGCTTTGCAATTTAGATTTAATGTAAGAAAGCTTTTTAATAGAGTTAAAAGAACACAGTAGTCCTTCACTATTAAAGAAAGTTGCCTGGAAACCAAAAAGCTCTTTCTGGAAATCATATTGTTAGGAAATTGAAAAATAGCTAATAAGCA
Organism: Olivierus martensii; assembly: GCA_000484575.1. NCBI lineage: Eukaryota > Metazoa > Arthropoda > Arachnida > Scorpiones > Buthidae > Olivierus > Olivierus martensii. Next base: position 19,081 of record AYEL01036793.1, read on the forward strand.
TTATAGCTAAATGTTTCTGCATCTGGGAAAAATACATATTAATATTAAAAACTTTATTTTGCATCCTTGTTTTCTTTGCATTCAGAGCTAGTAGCCCACTCACCCTGCCCGTGTTATAATTCTGGATACAGCGACGGATCTAGGATGAGGCAGTCGCCTAATGCGAAAATTATTAGAGGGTGCAGCAAAAATGCAGTTGCAATTTCACACACAACCTTAATTATATTTATTTTATAATATTTTGTCTACAGAGATATAATGGTGTATTTTTCCAATGGATAATACTTATCAAGGGAAAGAGAAACCAGTGAAAACTAAATTGTTATTATTATTTACATGACTGATTGATAATTTGTCTAAACAAAATAAATATTTAAGTTTCTCTCATTTTTTCCTGCATTGGCATTTTGCAATTAGGATATCATAATTGTAAATAAATATGCTTTATTTATTATTATTTGTTTTTAACATAGACACCACTTTATTCTCATTAAAAGCTGTATATAATCTCAGTCTAGGTTTATGTCTCCTAACCCAATCCAAGTTTTTTGTATGTTTTCAGTGATTATGTATCTGACGTTGTTACATTCCCAGTTCCAAAGAATTAGATATGTTTCTGTATTAATGTGTGTGAGTGTAGAGGAGAAGGGAAGCTATTTTCTAATATTGCCTCAGATGACAAAATATTTAGATCCAGAATTGATCTAAATCCTGGATATATCCTTTATCTTGAGTAGAAATGATAATGTCTAAAGGGAATTATTACAAGATGAGTACTATCAAATTTTTAATTAGCATATTGACTAGTACTTATAAGGACTTACTAAAAGAACTCTTTTGAATATAGGCTACTTTCTTGGTTCTTATTTGAATGAAAGATTATCCTTTTTTACAAGGATAATTAGATCTCATTCATATTTTATTTTGTAATGTGAAATTAGACATCAATGAGCATGTTTATCATGTTCTGAAGGAAGACTGGGAGTTAGAGTTAAGAGGATGATCAAATTGAAATAACTAGCAACTTATAGCAGCTGAGATAAATAAGGATAAACTTTAATAATGTACAAAAATATACAAAGATAGCAACATTGTTTCTTGTTCCTTCTGTTGTTCGAATCTTATTCGAATTTTCAGTTTTTATACCTGATGATGGTGTTATGCCGAAAATGTTAGTATTTTTGTATGTTATTAAAGTTTATCCTTATTTATCTCAGCTGTTATAAGTGCTAGTTATTTCAATTTGCTAAGTATTGGAGTTTAAGCAGTTTCTAAAATCTTTTATGAGGGTGATCAATCGATCAAATATTAGATGGGATCAATAATTTCAACCCAATCAAATTTGCTTAGCTAGATGGCATTTTGTTAGTGTTTTCATAACAAAGCATTCTTGCCTTGCCTCTTTGCCATATCTTTAAAGCTTTCCTGGTTTAGCTATGGCCCATATCTTGAAGAGAAGTAAGGATTTCATTAATACCTAAGCCTGGGATAGTTTTACGTAAAGATTAAGCCAATTAGCCTGATATCACTCTTATTAATGATAATGGTGATAATGAAAATTAATAAATAGTGGACATATTTATTAATAATGGCTCTCTCTTAACAGATCTGCCAACCAATTTTCTATTCAGGACTGTATTGCAAAAGTATAACAATGCATCTATTGTGATTTATGCATTGTATATTTTCTATTTTATATATAATTGATAATGAATATTTTACAGCCTAAAAATGTCATATTTAAATATTTTTCTTATATATTCAATCTCATTAAGTTGTTTATTTACTTTTCTAATATCAGAAGTTTAGATTATCATTTTATCTTCAATTATGATATGCTAATTTACAATTTCATTAACTTCATTTTATTATATAGCTGCAATAGTTCAGTAAAAATTATGGAATATTTATTTATATTTTTTTAGATTTAATTTATTACACTGTTTTAAAATTTTTATTTTAAAGAGTTTATTGATTAATCATATAATATTTTGTTTATATCAAAAATTTCCATTTAAATAAATAGCAAATAAAAATAAAATACTTATTTTAAATTTTATATTACTATTCTTAAACAACATACATTTCTCATAACATTTTTAAATATATATCCATCTTCTGGACTTAAGAATAATTCTGGACAGTCTAATTTTGGTTCAAAATAAAGGCGGAACAGATCGGCTTTGTGATTTGTTACTCTGAAAAAATATAGATGTATTTTTTTATAAGAAAACATAATAATTGATAAAAAATAAAATAAATTTAATGAAATAAAAAAGTAAAATATTACCTTCTACGTAAAATATTCCATTTTGATGCTTTTGATATATTCCAATCTTTAAACTTTTTATCATCACGGGGTGAATCAAAATCAATTCGTTCAATATCTTCCACAATCTAAAATCGAGTATAAACTGATTAATAATTATTTTATAAAAATATATTTCAAATTAATATTAGTCTTTCTTCATTGCTTGGCAAATAATCATTATGATGATATGATACTTCAAATATACAATTGAAGAATATTTTTTTTTGGAACTTAAAATATTTTTGGTTTCTTTATGATATAAGTGTATTCATGATATAAGTGATTTCTTTATGATGTATAAATATTAATATAAAATATTCTATTATTAATAAAACCATATATTTCAAATTCTTACATTTAGCTTATATTCAATGTAACTCAAGTTTTTCAGTAATTTCAGACAGCATTGGTCCTATTTGATTAATTTATCAATATTCTACTATATTAGAAAAATGCTTTTAAAGCAACTAATTTCTTAATTTCTAAAGCCTTGTTTACATTAGTCAAGTTATGTGAAGGCAAATAATTTCAAGCAATCTTCTGTTCATGTTTGGTTGCATTATTGAAGCAAGTAGACTAAATAAAAATGTTGTCAACTGAAATAATGTACTACTTTTATCTTCGATGCTCTTTATGCTTATTTGCTAATATTAAGAAAACATACTGACCATTTGATACTTTTAGCAACTATTAGAAAAATGAATTAAATTTTAAGAGATTTATTTAGATTAAAAAGCTGTCAGAAAAAATAATTGCCTTGGAATGCAATAATATATAGTATTATGGATCAAAGATAGTTAACTTTAAATGTAATTTAACTGCCAAGTGGAGACATTTACTCAGGATTTCTGACATCAGGTGGGAGAATTTACCATACTCATACTAAATAGATATTTTGAAATTAATGTTTGAAAAGTTTTAATAAGTGAATGAATAAGTGAAACTAAGTCCAGAACAATGCTGGAAGTTTGTGGGAGTAACAATTATATAAACAATAAAAATATATAGTTATTTGGAAGTAAAGAAAGTGATTGAAATTACTATAAGATATATTGAATAACAAGATAATTCACCTAGTATTTAAATAATTCCTATTAAAATTGGCATGTTTCATGATTTTACTTCAATGGCAAATGAAGATTACTGATTTTTTATCTAAGTAAATTCTACTTAAATAATATTTATAGAGAGTAAATTAAATATATAAGTAAATAAATGAATAAATATATATATTTATTCATTTATTTACAACTTATAACTGATATTTTGCATATGTTTTTAGATTAATCGACCATTTGCTATCTGACCTGAGATCTGGTCCCATAAGGACTGGTTAACAGAGTCTACTATACTATAGTTTATTAAACTAGAAGATTAACATGCAAAGATTCTAGCATATATTATATAAAGATAAACATGGAACCTCAATTATAAAAACTAACAAAACATTTAAAAATGGAAATTTCTTGATCTAATCCTTAGAAGAAGGATTTCTACACATTCACAAACAATATGTTTATAAATGTGTAGAAACCTTCCTTCTTAAAGTTAGATTAGGAAATGAGAGAGGATTCAATTAAATTTTGTCTTCTTGTTTCTCATTTCCACAATATTATTCTTATAAAAGTTCAGATAAGACAATTGCAACAATAAAGAAAACACACATAAACAGACCACAAAAGTTCTCTGAGAATGAACTCTCTCTGATTTTTAGAAGAATTAACCATCTCTACTCTTTTGATATTTTCACTAATCCCATAAAGTTGGTGATAAGATCTGAATTGATTCCTAGATCTCATTCAGTCAATATGATGTTTCTGATTATGATTAGCAACAGAAACTATCAATTTCGATATTTATGATTTTATTTATTAGAGATCTTGTTGAGTTTGATCTCTGCTCCTGTCTGATACATGATATCAGACAAGAAAATCATTTTCTCTACAAGACACGGTTTATGGAGACATTTAGGTATACTATATATTTAAATTTCTTAGTTATGCCAAAAGTTATTTAAAACCTAAATCTATTTATTTTGTTAGTTTTTACAACTGATTTAAGCATTAAATATATATTTTTGTATAACATAAGTCTAATTTATTTACTTAAAATATAGATATTCTGCTATCATAATATTTAAAATTCTTGAAAGTTTTTAAAAATTTTCTAAAATTTGAAAATGAAATTTCATGTTCTTAATTATGAATGTTCATAATTTGAGGAACTCCAGTATTTAATTTACTTAACAATATTGGTATTTTTCTATAAATTATTGCTTTTCTTTGATAAAAATAACTTAGGAAATAAAGATAAATAGTATTCTGTATATTAATAAATTCTTTACTAATCAAAAATAAAATTTGAAATTATGTTCTATTGATCTATGATAGCAGTTCCTAAAATTTTTTAATAGCACATCTCTTTATCATAAAGAAAAATAGCATGCATCCTTTTATCAGTAAGAACAATAGTACACAAGTCATAAAACATATTATGATAAGCAAAAAATGCACAGACCAAAAATTTCTTTTATATCCCTAAGAATGTGTGAATCACACTTTAAGGATCACTAATCAATGGTAATAAATTATATATTTATTAATTCAGTTAATTTTTTGAAATAAAATGACAACAAAGTGAATTTTTTATTTACCTATATACTGTATTACTTTGAATTTAAGCCGCAGTAGGATTTTAAGATTGGAAAATTGGAAAAAAAATTTTTTACAATAGATATTAAAAAATAAAAAACATTTTTATTTACTTATATAGGTACTAATATACATAATAAGCTACCTAATGTATTGAGATTGATTAGAACATGTTTAGTCTCTTCTCCCAAACATGTTCTAATCAATCTATCATCAATTCTGTTGTCATCCATGCATTCTTTTGTGATCGAATTATAACACCATTAGGAAAATTTTCCTTGGTGCAGTTTTTTTTTAAAATAATAAAAAGTGGTTATTTGTTTCTATCAGCAGTTATAAACAGCATTATAGTAATTCGTGATTTTTCTTATAAATTTGTTTCTATCAGCAGTTATAAACAGCATTATAGTAATTCATGATTTTTCTTATAATTAAAATATGATCAATATGATGCTATTCTACACAGCTACTATCAAACTAACTGGATTAAACCAGAAAACTATGAATAGGAGACCACTGAATAAACTGTTATCAACAGTCGTAATACTATGCTCATGCTTAGAGCGTAAAGCAAAAACTCGAACGTTTGGGAGTGGGAGATCAGGGGAAATAAGATGTTAAAATATTCGCTTTGAATTTAAGCCGCACCCAAATTTTTTCTTAAAAATTTGAATAAAAAGTGCAGCTTAAATTCAAAGTAATACAATATATAAAATGAAATGTTTGTCTGTCCTGAATGCATTTCTACACTATTTGACTTATCAGGACCAAACTTTGTATAACTTCCCATGATCCTATACTTAGAACAAGGTCTAGATTGCTCCAGGAGACAGAAAATTTTAAGTTTAAAATTAAAATTACTAAATATATATATATTTAATCTATCAGATTTGTTAGAATTTGGGATGATGTCATAATCAGATAAACATGATATCAATATGATATCATAATGGATGAAGTTAGAAATGTCAATTGATATATGCTGTCACTAAGATATAATAATAGGTGACATCAAAAAGCATCATTATTATATCATACTGCCATCATCATTAGGCTGGCTGCAAACTAGTTGATATTGCAGCAATCTGCTCGCATTCAACATCATATCAAAATCTCACGTACAACTTGTCATTGCATACTCACTGCAGCGACATCATCATCTCCGATGAAAAAGAGGCAGAGCGAGCAACTTTCCTAACATCAAACATGTTAGATATTTGGTGCAATGGGACATGTGCAGTGAAAACTTTGGAAAGTTGAGCATGCATATTTGAATATTGTTATTAGTTTATCAAACGATCTACATTTATTAAATGAATTTGAGATTTTAAACCAAATTTTATTCATTTTTGCATTTAATGATGTAATTTGAATCAAAAATTTAAATAATACAATAATAAAATCTTTATAGGAAGAAAAATTCACATTATCCAAAGGTAAATGGCATAGTTTTAAATGCTAACAAATATTTGATTGGAGAATAAAACAATTATTCATTCTGCTAGAATTGAGAATTCAATCACTATTGAGATTAAGGAAAAAAAAAAAAAACTTTTTGTTAGTGTTATAACTTTACTCTTTTTTGAACAGCTCACTAATAATATATATATAATGTATAAAGATAAAATGAATATGCAGTGCAACAGAAGCCAGCATTAGCGTGTCATCTGTACGTCGCCAGTACTCGATAGGGTTTTAAACAAATGTTCGAGAAATGTTGATTGGTTGTGAAAAAACGTCATGAGTGTCATCATTTAACATTTAAGATCACATCCAGTGATGTCTTATGAAATGGTCACGTGACTACATCTGACGAAACTGCATCTAATGTCAGATCGCAGTCGATGCCATCGACTAGTTTGGGGCCGGCCTCATAATCTACAACAATATACATTATATATTATACCATTATATGCATATGGATTGCATACATATGCAATTAGTGCATATATATATATACATATGCATTAATATAACGTATAGAAATGGATGATATCATAAGCAAAGCATATAATGCCATGATGATAAAACTGTCACACAAAAAATTCCCATAGCAATGCTGAGTATTTTTTTGCAATTAAAACCATACTATATACCTATAATCTGATGTTTCTGAAATACTGCAGTTTCAGCATGACATCATGATAAAACTCACACAAAAAATTCCCATAGCAATGCTGAGTATTTTTTTGCAATTAAAACCATACTATCTTAATTTTTTTGTTTATTTCTGCATGCAAAACAGGCAAGCACATGCACAAATAAATATTGCATTTTATACAGAGCTAATGAGTAAATTTCAAAGTGCTATAATAAATTATATATTAAAAATAATACTTCTTCATGATTCAGAGCAATCCCATTATCTGTAAATTTATAATTTTAAGCTAATTTAAAATTTATTTATTAGCCAGGTGCCAATCATTAACACGTGATATTTTAAACCAATAATATGATGGTTTACTAACAGTAGGAGATCGTTTAAGCTAATTTAAAATTTATTTATTATTAGCCAGGTGCCAATATCATGACATAACAATTGACACAAGTTATATTATGTGCCAGATATTCTCAGTTAACTCTGGAACCTTGGCTAGTGTTTTATAATTTAATTGAATGAATTGTTGTACTATCAGATTACATATAGTGAAATATTATCAATAATTGTTCTATGAATAAATATGCATTAATTTAAAAGAGAGTTTAAATAAAATTACTGTAACTGTTCATTATGGTCATAATTAAGTTGATCAGTGATTAATGGACTTTCAAGTATAATGAGTTAATAAATATGTTTATAAATATACAGAAGAGGGGATGGAAGTTATCAAAGACTTATATTTGCTTGAATTCAAAATTCACTACAGAATGAAGTTCAAGTATGTTAAGAAGTATGGTGGATTTTCGAGAACCAGATCTCCCCTGGACAGAAAAGGAATCTCTCATAGATAGGTAGCTTTGAAATCTTAGATGACATCCAGCTCCCCAAATTCGTGATTTCTACCTTAACTTATGGGCCGCAATTTCCATGGTTTCCAAGCCATGGGATCGCCAGGTATGCCAAATTGAGAGACTGATTAGTCAAGTTGGAGAGATAGTAAAAGAAATGATTAGATGGAAATGTGCTTTGGATATTAAGAAGGGTATTAATAGCAGAATTAATGGTAAGTGTGCTGATCACCGGAGTTTGGAAATAGCGTGCTCACTTACTCAGAGTTGGCTTTGTGACGAAGCCATTACCTGCACAAGGGATGACAAAAGTAAAAAATTGGTATTTCTGAGGCAGACTATTTATGTAAAACACACAGAATGGTGTTTGAAAGAAATGAGAGCAGAAGAATTGGTACTGGATCCAACAGAAGAACAACAGTGTTGTGTATTATGACTCACTTGTCAGCAGAAGGAAAGATCTACCAGAGTTTCTGAAGTTTTCGTGTATTAAGAACCCTTATTGTCCCAGGCTTTTTGCCTATATAAAACTACATAAACAGTCAAGTATTGCTCGACCAATTGTCGAAAGATTTTTCTGCTCCACCATACTCCTTGGAGAGAAAGTTTGCTGCTTGGTGTAGGACGCTGATGAAAGGATATTCCTACGGTTTGAGCTCATCCGGGGAATTAATTGATAATCTGCTAGAAAAAGAACTCTCTCCAGAGGAGACTATGAGTGTTTGACTTTAAGTCACTATTCCCATCGAAAAAGCCCGAACCAGCAACAATTGAGCTTTACCGCCTTCTTCTGGAACACACTCGTGGGTACTGTTGAACATCGATAGAAAAATATCGATGTTTAACATCGATAAAATCATCGAAAGGAAACATCGATGTTAAAAACAAATTATTTATTATTATATATATTATGATTAATATTAATCAAAGTATTTATTACGTGCAGAAAAACAATCAACTGATACTTATATCAAAAATAATTTTATATTGCAATTATTTTTGTAATAATAAAATTTTTGAACTAAACTGTTACTATTTTAATTTATATTTACAGCCAACACATTTTGTTTAGTGACTACATAAAGATTATTTTTCGTAAAATGTTGTACCCTTAAGCGACTTCTGTCAATTAATATTTCACCAGCTTTTCTACTTAAGCATCGTTTTTATAACATTGAGCAGTCTAACTGTATATTATATACATCAATGGATTTCCTTAATGCAGAACTAAAAAATTAAGTAAAATCGTCATCAATTATGAAAAATTCCGTTTATAAAAATATTACATAATATTACTTAACAAGTATTAATTCTACTTCATAAACAGAAAGAAATATCAAACATTGATACCAAAACATCGATGTTCGATGTTCAACACTACTCGTGGGGAAGCCAGCCTCCCAAGCTGTCTCCGAAAAAATTGTGATTTAATTATTCATGGGTCATTCTTTATGTTTAATGAAAAATTCTATAGACAAATTGTTGGTGTTCCGATTGGAAGTTTTATGGCTGAAGTTCTAGTGGAACTTGTAGTTCGGAAGAAGAAGGTAGTCCTTCCGCGTTTTGATTCTCACCTGAAATTGACCGGAGGTTATGTCGATGATATCCTGGTTTTGTGGGATGGCCCCAGTTATAATATTGGGCTGTTAATTAGCCTCTCCGACCATAGTTTAGGTCTAGAACTTGAAGTTGAACAGTCCGACATGACTACTATCCATTTCCTAGATGTGTGTGTTTTCATTTCTAATTGAGAATAATACTTTGCGTCTATCTACAGCAAGCCGACCTACTCCCTGATTTTTATTCCTGCCTGAATATTTTCATTATCTGAATATTTCAGATAATGAATATTTATTAAAAATTTCATTCTGTGAAAAAGTACATATAAATAATGTAATTATTTAATATTATTCGTTATATTGACGTTTATATCTATATAGTCATTTTTGATATTTTTTGTATTAAGACTGTTATTTTCTATGTAGTTAATTTTTTGTTAGGAAAAGAAAAATGTTTTTAACGTTTGTTAATTTATCAGAAGTATGTGTTTTTTTGTAATTTTTATATTAATAAACGCATAAAAAGATAGATATTTATTCCTGCCTGCTCCCCTGACCCGTGGCGGTATAAGGCGGCGGCGTTCCGGACCTTGTTTAGGAGAGTCTTCTTATTGCTCTAATCAAGTAAGTAGATACGAAGAAGTAGGGACTATAATTAAACAAGGAATACTAAATGGGTATGGGCCTAAGCTCGTTTAGGAATCTATGCAAGTGTCAAACGATCGGTGTCGGAAAGGCGCCCTCGACCACCCTATATCTGTTTATAAAGAGATAGATCTCAATCCCATCACCTGTAAGCTAAAGCCGCTTTTAGAAAAGCATACGGGGTGTTCGATAGTACTTAAAAGGAATAGCACAGTCTTCATACGGAATGATAAGGATAAGGTCAGGAAGTATTCCGGGGTATATGAGGTTCCATACTTTAATCATAGTCTTGGAAAGGAAGAGTGCTCTATAGGTTTCACTTATAGGTCTATAGTAAAAAGGATTAAAGAACATAATGCGGTCCGTAAAGAGGAAATAGACACAGCTTTGGCGCAGAGGGCTTTAGAGCATGACCTAACTATTATGTGAGACCAGAAGGCTAGCGGGATTAGTGAAGGCAAAATATTAAGAGATTCTCACTATTCACTCCGTCGGAAAGACCACGTGATTAACCACAAAGATTGGCTTGTGCTACTTCTGGCTTGGGCCTGGCTGGCTGGTGTTTTAAATAGGTGTGACCTGGTACTAAGTAGAACTACTTGTTTTAATATTTTTAATATGTAATATAATGTATAATAATATATTTTTGGTTCAGTTTATGAATATTATAGTCCGGCAACACGGTATTAGATTCTTGTTAATAATATTTAGTCATTTAAAATTTTAACTTTCTACCTGTTTTAACATTGTTAATATGTACTATAATGTATTATATCTTTGTTCAATTTATGAAAATTATCGTCTGGTAACACGGTATTAGATTCTTGTGAATAATAATTTGTCGTTTATAATTTTTAACTTTTTCAGTTAGAGATTTTATAGATTTTGATATTATTAGATTTTAGTGTATATTTTTGTATTTATCCTTTGTGACTTGTTAATATACGAAAAATGTGTAAGTATTTAGATTTTAATATTACTTAATATATGTTAATACGGTCTTTTAGTTAGTTATACAGTAATATCTATTGATAACTAAGGTTATCTGTGCAATATTTGTGAAAATAATGTTTATTGTTAAATGGGAATACTGTATACCAATACCCGACTAGATATGTTATTCTGCACGAATAGAGTTATTATTGCACTGATGTATGATAATTATTTTTGCTAAAGGGCTTACAGGTGGTTCGAGTGTAAATCATGTTTTCTTTACAGTGGATATTTTTCGAGTAGTTCGAGGTTATGTAATTCTGATTTTTAAGATAGTGACTACGTTTTGTATTATATTATTATGTTATTATGTTATATCAATGTGGGCACGGAGTAATTCCGGGTCAAAGTGCTATGTCGGACACGAGTCAAGACATAGCTACTTGTGATGTTTAATGATTATTATTATTATTATTATTATCTGTACCTAAAATATCGGAATTTGGCAATAATTTTGGTAATAATGTTTTTAGAAATGGTTTGTTGGATTTTCTCAATAAATGTGTATGGAAGGATAATCTTCCACCTGCAACTTTGTTGATGTTAGGAACTGGTCACTGATTGGTTCCCCGATTTGTCCAGATGAGAAGAATGCAGAGAAGCTTCTTTGGTCTGTATTTCAACTGAGGCAGGCTACGCGGATAGCCGAAAACGTTTTTGAATAAACGATTTATCTTACTTATTTGGCTTATTGTTTGCTTTTATTTAATGTCTAAAGGAAGAAGTATTTCAGTATAGTTATTGAAAACACTAGAGTTTCAGCAACTCTAATAAATAATAATTAAAAAATTCCATTGCTTTATATTGAATCTTTGCTATAATTTGCATGCACATAACCCTTTATTTTACAAACAAAATAGGTTTCACAAATTCTAAAATTAAACAAACTTTTTTCTATACAGGTAAGCCCCGATTAGTGCGAATAATGGGTCCTACGAATTTCTTGCACTATTCGAAGTATTAACTATATGTAAAATATGGTAATTGGTTCTTGCTTTGTGAGATTCCGGCCATTAGCCAACCTCACGATGAATAACCACAATACTAACTGTTTAAGAAATATTTATTTTTATATTTTACATCGTTGTTCGTCATCTAAATTAATAACTTACCAAGAATTGCATCTCATACCATCATCAAACCAACCGCCAAATCGAAAGCGGAAGCTGAGCGTCGCTTTTATGTCGCTTAATCACATACTGTACTTTTTTTTGCTCTAGCGTAATCACTAACCTCTTCTTTTTTCGTTTCCTGTTCATCAAATTAGCATAATCATTAACCTCTTCTTTTTTTCGTTTCCTGTTTTATCATCAGAAGATTCTTCCTTTCACCCATTTCGATACGTTTTAAAAGAGAAAATTCTGTACTGTTCTGTGTGTACAGTATACGAGATAGTTTTTAAAAAATTTCAAAAACTAAAAAATATTATATTTTAAAATTTAGTAGTGAATTCAGTCATTCACTGACAACAATTCTATAAGTAAAGATCAAAATGCATATGGACTTTAACTGCTGATTATTTGAACAAGCTACTTTTAGTATATAAAATTCTCTTTTTCATCCATTTTATTTTAAAATGGAATAAAAGGCTACATAAGTTAGAATTATCCATTAGAGTTATTGGCTTAAATCAACTTAATCCAGAAAGCTCAAGTCTTCTTGTATATAAATAGATGACTGAAGCTTGAGCTTTTTCTTAAATAATCATGAGCTCTGGTAAATATTTCATTTTTGAAAAAAAAAAAAAAAAAGATAGAAGATTGTGATAAATTAATTTTCCTGTTAAAAAAAATCTCTCCTAATTAATCTCTCATGAATCAGGCTATATTCAAAGCAAGCTTAAAAAAATAAAATAAAAATAAGAAATATCAGTTACATAAAATTTCAATTACAAAAGATATATAAAAAAATGTATTTATTTATTGAAAGCATATTGTGTAGACTTTGCATTTTTATAAAATTCATGGTTTACTTGAAGAAAAGTATTTGAAAACCTACAATATAGTCTGTCCAAGTTAGTTGTGTGGGTTCGGACTGCACATGCGGTTATTTAGACTGGTCTATTGTGTAAAATGGAATGTTTGTTGTTAAGTTTATGGGTAAGCATCAGCTTAAAAAAAGAAAATTTATTTTTTACATTATATTAAAATTTATATAAAGGATTTTTCAAAAAGTAACAATTATTAAACCTATCTAAAAAAACTCAGGTAACTAGAATTCCCAGTTTTCCCACCCATTCTGCATGTACACCCCTTTGTTGAAATGAACTCTGTTCCAGTTTGTGACGTTTTCCCACACAATTAAGTTGGACAGACAGTAGGTATTTTTGTTTAACCTTGCTCTGGTTAGATGAAAAAAAATACGTCACATTGTAGTTGGTTTCGTAGAGACTCCATGATCTGAACTTAGAGTTTTTGACTATTAAATATTTTTAAAAAATATCCTTTCTAAAAAAATAAAAAACTCAAATATCTCATAATTTATAACTTATTCCATAGATGGCGCGATGTGTCCGCCTGAGATGTGGGCTTTCTCTTACTTGTTAGGTTAAGTTAAGTCTTATCTTTCAGACGATAATTATGCATTAATTAGTAGATAAGGAGGATATATATAGTCTGTCCAAGTTATTTGTGTGGGTTCAGACTGTGCATGCGGTTATTTAGACTGGTCTATTGAGTAAAAAAGGAACGTTTGTTGTTAAGTTGATGTGTAAATATCAGCTTAGAAAAAGAAAATTTATTTTTTACATTATATTAAAATTTATATAAAGGATTTTTCAAAAAGTAACAATTATTCAACCTATTTAAAAAAACTCAGGTAATTAGAATTCCCAGTTTTCCCATTCGTTCTACATGTACACCTCTTTGTTGTAAATGAACTTGTTCCAGTTTGTGACGTTTTCCCACACAATTAAGTTGGACAGACAGTAGTAATTAACATAGCACAAAAATCAATAAATTTTATAAATATCTTCCATTTTAATATATATCTATTTATTTATTTATTATTTTTTTGTCAGCGATGTTTGTGACATGATGCTGTTTCTCGCGTGTGAAAATAAAATAGAATGATTGATATTCTTGAAATCAATGACTGATATTCTTCAAAGAAATACTGTACTCTTTGGATTTTCAAAAATTATTCTCTACACTTAAGTTAAAGACTGATATAGAATTACTGCATTACATATTATTCTGCATAAATTCTCTTAATTTAAATTTAATTTCTAAACAAATTCATTTTTTTATTAGTTCAAGATACGAAGTTGGTGAAATCATTAATCCTAACCATCGATCGTTGATCCTAACTGATAAGTATTCGGGAATATGAATGTTTTATTAATATTAGATTTTAAATGAAAAATTATAATATTAGAAGTGAAAATTCGACCTTTTTAATACAAATAATAGGGGATTTATCATTAAAAATTATTTTTGATGATTTTATTTAGTTAAATAATTTTTTTTGCAAATTTTTGAAATAATAATAATTTTCTAAAATTTTTATTATAAGTTTTGAATAAAGTTCCAGTAATTATTTATCTTATGAAGACGTTAAGCCAAGCTTAAAGTGATCAGACGTCCGTCGGATTTCAGTTTTGTCCCGCAATGAAAACTGTCCCGGATTGAACATGTAACCTTTTTTACATTTTCTCAATGACAAAGTTGCTGTTTCCTCTAGAAAACAATTTTGTCATTGCGAAAATACTTTATACTAGAAGGCGCTATTGTTGTTAACTGGCAACAATGTTTCAACTTGTACGTGACAAGTATTGAAAATGATGATAATACTATTATGGAGGTTGTTACAGAAATAGCCGATTTAAAATTTAAAGAATTTTAAAGAAGGGAGAAAGATTTTAAGGAAGAAGGAAAATTAAAAGAAAGAATGAATATGTAGTATTTATCACTCACTGTATACAACAAGTTAAAAAAAATTTAGAAGCGAATGGTTAATCCAAAACAGATTCCTTCAAATCCAATGTCAATAATTTTTATGAAAAATGTATCCAATATTTAGAACTTCGCTTATCACAATTTGAACACACTGATTGTTTTAAATAGAACACACTAAAAAGCAGTATTAATTAGCAAAAGAAGTTTAAAATACATTTCAAAATTTGGTGATAAAATGGAGCTATTCGATGCTGATAAGGAAGAAAAAGATTTTTTGATGAGATGATATATGTAAAAAATATATTGTTGATACAAAAATGTGTAGAATGAGGAAAAAATGCAACCGATGCAAGGTGGATAGAAATATTTAATCACTTTGATACGAACAACATGTTATTCAAGGAAATTAAGAAAATAGTCGGAATTGCATTATGCTTGCCAGGCACCAGTGGTGCAACGGAAAGTTTTTCAGTGATGAATAAGTTTTAGACATCACAAAAAACGCAGCTGAGCATAGAAACGTTGAAAGCAATATTACAAATTAAGTGTAATTTTTCCGATTCATGTGAAGAAATTTTATAAGAATATTTCAGATAATGAATATTTATTAAAAATTTCATTCTGTGAAAAAGTACATATAAATTTATTGATTTAATAAATTATATTCTCTGAACAATCAAAAAAGATTGTTCAGAGAATATAATATAATACTATAAATATACATATACAACATACAATTCCCAGCATTTAATAATAATTTTTACAAGGTATCTTTTGATAATTTATACAATAGATGAATTTTTTAAAAAATCATATCAAAATTCAAATATTTATTGACAAAAAATAGTTTTAAAACTTTAACATCTAATTAAGAAATATCTAAAAGAAACTTATTTTTCATTGTTAATTTATCCTAATTATTAAATGAATATTTCTGAATCTTATTTTCAATATGCTTTTGTTCTTAGAATGAGTTTCCCATCAAGATAGCTTCCCTGCAAATAAATTTATATGTTCTTGAAATATATGTATAAGATATTCTATAATATATATGAAAATATTATTACAGGAAGGAATCACCCATGCTTATAAAACTATGACTAACTTCACAAAACTATTTATTTATTATTTTGGAATTTTAATAATCAGCTTAAAAACTAATTTGTATTATTTACTTGAGATTAAAGTTATTTTTGTATATAAAGAATCTTTCTTTAGAATGTTCTTAACAGAAATAATAATGATTATCTCCACATTGATCTAATTTTGAAATTGATAGCAAAACTCTTATAGGAGAATAAAGTAAAATAACATAAACCTAAATCCAGAAATTGTTCATATTTTCTTTATTGTTTTGGATCTAGGCATCTTTATTAATTCATGACATTTATGTACATTTATATCTGACATAGATGTTACTACTTATAAAAGTCTTATACTGAATAAAAGCAGAATAGGATAAATTCAGATCCATCCTAATATACTTTTATTGCCTCTAAAATGGTCAAGGCTCATCACAAAAAATTTATATGCTTTATGAATCTAAAAATTTATGAACAAAATTTATAAATCTCATTTGATTCATACTAGAAATAGGCAGTCACTGTCAAATAATAAACATTTCAATAAGTCATTTCAATTAATAATGGCATTAATTGCTAATAATAATTGTTTAATATCAAATAACTTATTTATATAGCTTTACTGATTGTTTAATAGCTATAAATAGGCTCCTATTTTCATTCCTTTATCAAACTTACAAGAAAATCTCTTTGATCTTACATTATTCTACAGGAAGTTGGTAAAACATTTCAATAATTTGATCTCTCTCACATTTTTTTCTCTGGCTTTATGTAAATTATTAAATTAGTTTTAATTCCTATTGAAAACACAAACACACACACCTACACACTATTTAGTTTATCACATGGATATTTAAATAATGTTGTTATAGTACCGATTCCTTCGGAAAATATGATCTCTGATAATAGCATAAATAAAATAAAAAATATGTTTATGCTTTACTTTCAAATAAACTGATCCTTCATTTTTTGAATCTGGTGATTTTGCTTATATGCTAAGAATGAAATAGCAATGTGTAATTGTGTGATTATTATTATAGTTTATACGAATCAATTTTTACCATATATTCTATTCTTAGATTCTTCTTTTATACTGCTTTTACCGGAGTATAATAATTAGCAAAGACAATACAGCACTATTTAAGCAGTCCTTAAATCACAAAACATTTTATTTATTAATATTTTCAATTATATAAAATATAATTTCAAATAATATAAAACAATTAATCAAAATGATTTTTATTTAATTCAAAAATTTCCTGTGAGATTAGACAATCATGTTCCCCACGTTTTCAGATCTTTGTCTAAGAGTCTTGGTATTTATAAACATTTAAATAATCAAAATAGTTGGAACTTTTGAATCTTTTTATTTCTAATTATGATACTTTTGTCAAGGATTGTAATTTTTGTAATTAGTCAGTGGAATTCATATTCATACATGTCCATAGACAATGGTTTGATATGCTAGAGCAGTGATTCTCAACGTGGGCGATATCGCCCCCAGGGGGCGTTCTCGTTCTCGAAGGGGGCGGACGTTTGTTAATTTATCAGAAGTATGTGTTTTTTGTAATTTTTATATTAATAAACGCATAAAAAGATAGATTCAAGACATTTTAATGACAAAATAATGACGATTATTTTAATAAAACTAAGAAAATGGTGTCCTCACGAACGTGTTAAGCGTGTTTTTTTAGTTTTATTTGGATGTCCCGCATTCCTACATAAAACATCTGGTCACATTAACCAAGCGTTAAGCTTAATTTTGAAAAAAATTCGCGGACCTCTGGCGGGAATTTCAAAATTCGTTTGGTGTTTTTCATCTGACCTTAAATTAACGTTATTTAAAATAAAATTTAGCAGTACGTTACTTATGAGTATCCAAATAAACAAAAATCTCCGAAATTTTATTAACAGCTGAAAAAATTTACTACACTAATAAATTTCCTATCAAAAATTATTAATAAAATATATTATTAGAGGGGGTTAACGGAGCATTTGCCTGAGTTCGAATTCAGAAGAACCCGAAAATTTAGCGTTTTATGCAGAAGAAAAAAATGAAAGCGATTGAAAAATCTTTGTTTTATTAATTTTATTCACACATTTTTATAGTTTTGAAAGTTGAAAGTTGCCAAAATCGTCCCCATATTTGTGATTTGCCCGGATCTCATCTCGTATTTCGAATTCTGATTGACAGGAAAATTTGCTGATACAGTCAAACCCCGATAAGACGCCTTCCGTTAAACTGTCACCCTCGCTGACCGCCAAGAAATTTGGCGGAACGGATCTTCCTTATGTTAATGGATTAGGCAAACCCCGATAACACTCCATCCGCCAGTAGAAACATCTAAACAAATATTACTTTTGGTGATATATTTGTCCTGGTTAATCCGCCAGGGGCATGTAAGTTCATCAGTACTGCATATACAGTATTAAAAGCTTTCTGGATTCATTTGTAACCAGGGGGTAATCATAAGAACTAAGTCGTTACTATCGTTTATTGTGTACGAGTAAATCAGAATGCTGTATAGTAGGCGATATATATAGTGTTTTACAGAGAACTCAAAGTACAGGATCAGAACAGCAGACTGGCAAGTTTTCTATACAGATCATAAGAACTAAGTCGTTACTATCGTTTATTGTGTACAAGTAAATCAGAATGCTGTATAGTAGGCGATATACATTGTGTTTTACAGAGAACTCAAAGTACAGGATCAGAACAGCAGACTGGCAAGTTTTCTATACTGTATATGCTGTACATATACGGTATGTATACTATACTGTAAAACAGGGATGTCAGAATGGCAGCCCTCGACACGACTTTTTATGGCCCTCAATGCTCTTAACTAAAATGAAATTGAGAACAACATGTTATGAGATAATAGGAAGTAACTGTCTCTTGGTAGCTACCTTGTATATCATATACTATGATACACTATAGTAGTTTGAATTTGATGAAATATAATTGCACGAGTATTTTTTTCGATTGGACGTATACGTACAGATGAACTGATCCTTCAGATCGGTGACAAACTAAATACTTTCCTGCAAGGACTGCATCGTTTTGTGAGAAATTTCTTATCAAAGAAACAAAAAGCCATAAATGAGAACCTGTAATTTTTTGATAGACAAATATAATAATCAAATTCCAAAAATCTCTCTTTGAAAAACGTATATAAAGGACCCGCTAACGGGCTTGTTAAAGATTTATTTGTTGTGTTATTAACTTATTTAAAAAATGTAAGTAGTTATGGTTATTTGAATATATAAAATTTTAATGAAAGCTTTTGTTTTTGTACAGAAAATGTAACTTTTAATGCGTAAGAGAAAATTAGAGATTGATAGCCAGGAATTAAATTTAAAAAATATGTATAATTAAATGCAATTATGTAGTAGTTATATATTTTTTAATATATTCATTTGATTACACAATACTTTTAATTCTCTTAGCTATATTTCTGAATCCTTATTCTAAAATGTAATTAAAAAAATTTTAAATGTGATGTGGCCCGCGGCAATCTTACAAGCTCATTAAATGGCCTCTGAATTAAAAGGAGTTTGACACGTCTGCTGTAAAATATACAGTTTTTTAGAAATGTTAACTC
This sequence comes from Olivierus martensii, assembly GCA_000484575.1. Lineage (NCBI taxonomy): Eukaryota > Metazoa > Arthropoda > Arachnida > Scorpiones > Buthidae > Olivierus > Olivierus martensii. Next base: position 38,769 of record AYEL01036793.1, read on the forward strand.
TGGATGCTAAATATCAATGTATATTTATTAAATTTAATAAATTCGGAATTCATTTTCATTTCTGTACCTCACGTGCTTTCGATAAACCGCCAAAATCCCCGGGTATTACAGCTAGTTAAATTTAATAAATTCGGAATTCATTTTCATTTCTGTACCTCACGTGCTTTCGATAAACCGCCAAAATCATTCCCAAACGGATGGTGGCGTCTTATCGGGGTTTGACTGTATAACTTCTTTTTATGTGCATATAAATATGCATTTTTAAAATTAAAGTTTAATACAACTTATGACTATTGATAATTATGTTAAAAATATAATAGTTAATGGGAATGTAATTTCGTTTTTTAAATTAAAAAGAAAAACCTGCTTTTTTAAATACAGTTTTTTATTTAACCAACTATATAATCTGCATTTTCATTTATGCTTATAAGCTAATTTATTCCATTTCAGAAAAGATTACAGATTGGATTTAAAAATGAATAAATAAAGTTCTATAAATATATAACAATGTAGTTTAACATTTTTTTACATTTTTCTATCTTGGATTATAATTTTAATTTCATTGATTAAATACATTTCTTTTAGATCTTTGAAAAATCGCTATTATAAAATCTGTATATATTTCTTAAATGCGGCATTTTCGGGCGTATGTTTATAAAAAATTTTTTCATTGTTTTTATGCAAGAAATTCATGGTTCGATTTTGTCCCAATCGTCACAGAACACGCACTATATATACATACAGGGTACTACCATGTCGGCTGATAGCCACGTGATAAAGCATTCGCTTACTTATATGGATGATCCGGTTCCTAACATCTCCAGTTTTTTAGATTTCCCGGCCAAGCCCATTGAACCTATCATTCAACCTTTCGGTTGAATGATAGGTTCAATGGGTATTGGCCAGCGTGTAGTGGGTCTATACAAATGACCATCGTCAGATACAGAATATCCCATGAAAGATTGGCAGCTTAGAAAAAAAAAATTAATCTAACCAAACCACCAGATTCATCCTTTTTTTCGAAAATGAGAAGTGCTATGAGGTTAAGAATAAAATTAGCTTAATCAAAGTACATCTAAAGAATTGAATGATGTCATTATCACGTCCTGAAACAAACCGTAAGTAGAGGAAAGCGGGATGAAGTATGAAATATCATATGAGAAGATAGCCTGAGTTGGATATCGGTGGAGCTATTGAAAAGAAAAATACCTATTACTCAGACGCTGTTTTAACCTTTTATGGTTTAAAACGAAGAAGAAGAAAAAAGTATCTTAAGATCATATCCTAGGGCAAGAGATGCTCAAAGTATTCACAATGTTGATTCACACACTTGCTCGTCTTTGTATGCTGACTGCAGTCAAACACTTATGTCATTGAGCGACGGGTAAGCTCTATCAATTCGGTTTTATTTCTTCCCTTGTTATTAGAGGCCCCTGGTAGACCATACTTATACTCACAAAAAAAGGCCGTTGGTCTGCAGTCAAAGACTTATGTCATTGAGCGACGGGTAAGCTCTATCAATTCAGTTTTATTTCGTCCCTTGTTATTAGAGGCCCCTGGTAGACCATACTTATACTCACAAAAAAAGGCCGTTGGCATCAAATCGAGACCGAGGCGGAAATGCCACAAAATCTTTCCCAATCTATCATCCAGGGAAAAGCTGTGCTTTTAGCCAGTAATGAATAATGGGCTGGACAGCCATCCTGTAGCAAACACATCACATCACATTGTCACCTGCCCGCAATTTCACTCCATTTAAAGGTTAAGTTAGGTTTGTGTATTTAAGCGCCATATCATGCAATTGATAAAATTCTGGCAGTGGCCACTTGTAGTGTCCATCACAGACTGGGTAACAGTCATGATGGGGTCAACAGGAAGCTAGAAGGATGAGATTCAAAGGCTAAGCCCAAACCCGTTCTGAAAAACTGAAGGTATGGGATCCGGTTTTGAACTCGGATCCTCTAAGGTAGTAAGCCATACTTTATCATGCAGCCATCTATCCGACCTCCGTTTAAAGGCACGCCGTAGAAGCAAGGCCCGATGATTTGGTTTCGATGAGGCCACATCTGAGGCGCGTTCTTCGACTTAGCGTCGATTTCCACGTTAGTGAAGTCAGATGTATCGCGACCTAAAGCAAAGTAGGTCTACGTCACGCCAACGCTATTTGCTCAAAGTCGAAAAACGGCACTTTTTGTCATAGTTGGCAGATCATACGTTGGGATAACGGTTAATTCGGTGTTATTAGTGCTACTACTACTATCCACTGTAGTGATGTTAGTTATGGTAGTAGCAGTAGATTCGGTACGAAGTTCAATGAAGAGATTTTGCAATATTTCTTGAATTTTGTCATATATCGGTTGTGGAAGTGTCGAGATCTGTTTGCTTATCGACTTGTTTATTCAGAGGGCATGCGCATAACTCACGTCTACGTCATATCCCATCAGACTTTTTCGGATTTCAGTGGCTCTGTATATATTGTAAAGACCGATATAACCCAAGGTTCTACAATATGCAAGAAATTAACGTTATTATTATATAAAGTAATATATTTTATATAATAATAAATACTGTATTAAATAATTTATATATTAATATAGAAATATAAAAAAAATAATATATACAGAGTGATTCACAATTATAAAAAATCTTAAGGATGTCATTACGATAAGTGAAAATACTTGGGAAGTTTCTATTAATTACAAAAACGGAGCAAAATCATAATAGTTCAGCTTCACCTGAGGAATTCCTTGAAGATCTCCATAGTGAACTAGCAAAATAATATCAAATAATAAACTTAAAAAAAACACGTCGAATTTCGAACCACGATTCAACTAGCTTACAACCGTTCACGCTCACCACTACACCATTATGACTTATGCTGCTAGTATCAAAATTATTGATACTAGCAGCATGAAAACTGAAAATGAAAACTTTAAATGTGATTTTTGCGCAAATGCTTGAGAGGTGCAATTTACTACTATAAGTTTTATTGTGCCCATGATCTTTTACTAATGTACCAAGTTTGAAGAGAAAACTTTAAATGTGATTTTTGCGCAAATGCTTGAGAGGTGCACTTTACTACTATAAGTTTTATTGTGCCCATGATCTTTTACTAATGTACCAAGTTTGAAGAAAATCGGTGAGGCGAACGTCTGGCCCTCTCCTTGTAAGCATAGTTGCCTTACTGTTTCCTTGGTTAATCGATATTCAGATATAAAAATTGAATCTGAAAGAAAAAAGGGGTCAGCTTTTTGTGGATACGGACATAGAATTTCTTCCACGTCTACCTCTCTCTCCTAAAATTGCATAAATTAAAGCAGCGGTATAACAAGAAGCAGACATCTTTGTTTCGACCATTTACTACTAATGCACAACGCTCGACGATAACTTTAACGTCGACCAAATTCAAAATGACGTATCTGCTAATGTCGAAAATCGCTATTTTGTGTTATGGTCGACGTTTTCAACGATTGACGTCATTATCGTTGTAAAATTCGACATCAACCAGTGTCGAAGAACGCGCCCCAGATGTTAAGGTGTTAGTTGTCAACCTTTCTCAGTCAGTGTGGATTTTCGGACGACTAGTAATGCGCATTGTGGATGTTTACCTCCGTTGTTTTGAATATAGTTTCATCAATTTAGAGATTTCGTTGATGGAAACTAGAGACTTAATTTAGCTACCAGTTGCAGAAAACCACACGATTCTGAGTCATTGTCTCTAAGTTGGTGCAGACCTCCGTTGTTTTGAATGTAGTTTCATCAATTTAGAGAATTCGTTGATGGAAACTAGAGACTTTATTTAGCTACCAGTTGCAGAAAACCACACGATTCTGAGTCATTGTCTCTAAGTTGGTGCAGATGGATGTGATATGGATCAAACTATCCGTTTAGAATTTTCCACATCCTTTGTGATTTAAATCCAAATCTACTGAAAGTTTCCTAGTGGAGTCATTAAGATTAGCAGTTACCACAGCAAGGACATCGGTTTCATTTCTATTACGAGTTAGCTGAAACTGACCAGTTCTGTTTATACAAATCACCAGACGCTGGAATACTTTATGTGAGTGTTGGTTTCGCTAAGGATATATCTCAGCATAAAGACGTTCAGCAACTCTGTAATTCTGATGGCATTCACCCAACACCATCAGCTTAACAAAAGCTTCTTCGTTTGTGAAAGCACGGTTAGCAAAAACCGATGAATGGTTGATTAAACAATAATTATGTCAATGACTACCGAACAAATTAATCGGCCGGATGGCCGCGTGGTAAAGCTTTGGCTTACACTTCCAGTTTTTCAGGAGGGGTCCGGGCCCGGCTTGTTGAATCACATTTTTCACCATCCGGTTGACCTATCATGGGTGCTGGCCAGCCTGTGATGGGCTCCATAAGTGGCCGCCGCCAAATACAGAATATCCCATGAGAATATGGCAGCTTAATATAACTAACCTAACCTTAACCTAACCGAACAAATTAGAAAATATTTTTATTCTAAATTGAAAGTTTTCATTAAAAAGACTTTTCAATGAACAGTTTCATTATAATTTTAATTATATCAAAATTATATTTTATAAAATTATTAATATTGCATAATATAGAATATTAATTTTATATATTGGAAATGAAGATGAACTAGAAGTAACATTTAGGAAGTTGGAGAAGATTGTACTTATAGTTTATTCTGGGACGTGATGATAACATCGATTTTTTGGATATGCTTGATTATGCAAATTTTATTCTAAACTTCGTAACACATCTCTCTTTCGAAAAACAAGGATAGGATGGATGGTTTATTACATCCTATCTATATATACAGGGTGTAAATTATCTCCTTCAAAAAAACTACACTACGATGTAGACGAAGTAAACTAATAACATTGAATCTCCACTAAAGGGGCTAGGATTTCAATAAAAATTCAAGTTATCGTAAATTTCTGTTATTTTTCAACTAATTAAATAATTAACTTAATTAAAATTTGCATAATACAGTGAACTCGCATTTTTACAAATTTCCAATTTATGAACTTTTTAGTTGGTCCTAAAAAGTCCCTAATGTTAATTAATGCCATTCCCTTTTATGAACTTTTTGGGAGCCGTACGATTTCTTAAATCAAGAGTCCACTGTACTGAGTTTTTATCGATAATATTTTAAAAATATTATTCAATTTTCTTCATTCATACCTTATTTTATTCATAAGATTTGCCACTATCAAAAAATACTAAACATTTTGTTGGATGGCTAAAATTTCATATAGAAAAATCGTGTTTTCTCCGATTTATGAAAAAAATAAAATTTGGAAAAATTTTTACATTTTTAGAAATACAATAAAAAATGTAATAAATTTTAAAATTATGAAAAAATTTCTATGAAAATTAAGCAAGATTTCACTATTTTAATTTTTGCTAATTAATTAGGTTTAATTTGTAAACAATCATAAACTAATAACATTGAATCTCCACTAAAGGGGCTAGGATTTCAATAAAAATTCAAGTTATCGAGAGTTGACTGTATTTACATTTTTGTATTCTACTCATTATCTACAGGAGGCGAAATGTGTTGGGGACAAAAAGTGTTGGGGGCGAATGCTAGGGGCCACTTTTCCATAAACCGAGAAGCCATCACATACAACAACTGGTAACCCTAGTAGTGATCCAAGGGACAATGACAGTACAGCAATATGTTCAGAACATCCTGCAGCCATATGTGTTGTTTCTCGTGGCAGGACTCCCTACAGGTGTTTTTCGGCAAGATAATGCTTCGCCACACACATCAAGGGTGTCATAGGCATGTCTCTGCCAGGTTGCCACACTTCTTTGGCCTGTCTAGTTGCTATATTTATCATCAGTAGAACGAGTGGGACCATTTCAACAGCCTATGAGTTTGTGCACTCTAGAGGTCCAGTTACAGCAACTGTGAACAGATATGTTGCAGGATACCATATGGACCCTGTAAGCCTCCATGCCTTCTTGTAGTGCATCTTGTATCCAGTCTAGAGGAGGCCCAACATGGTACTAGAGCAGGGGTGGGCAAAAGGCGGCCCGTGGGCCGGATCCGGCCCGCGAAAGCATCTTATACGGCCCGCCACATAAACTAGAATATATTACAGTTTCAATGTCACATTTGTAAAATTCTAGTCGAAAAGTAAAAATAAAATAATGGATACTCTCGCTAGTGTACATGCACACTACCGAGTTACTCCAAATTTTGATGATATAAAACTATGAACATAGTAAATTTCATCATTCACATTAAGTTGTAAATTTGTTTTTACAAAATTAATTACGTAGGTACCTAATATTTTGTAACATTCTGATGTAATAGGTTGTTAGCAATCAATCAGTTTGATAAAATACTTATGTTTTTAAAGAAAATTATCAGAATGTATTCGTAGGACGAATTATTTTCTAATGTTTCTAATGAAAAAAATAGTTTCTAGGGATGCTTTTGAACTCTTTGCATACAAACAAAAACTAAAAATATAACACAAGAAAAGTATATTTTAAAAATAATATTGATACACGAATATATTCTTAGTGTAAGTATCACAAAAATGGCTACACACGATAGCGAGATTGACAAGAAAGTGTGCAGATAAATTGGCGCAACATTTACTCTTGTTCCGTGTGATGGTGAGAGGAATATTCTTTGTGCAAGAATAAATCTTGCTTGAGTAGTCATTTTATGTCAAAGTAGTTTTATTAATTATTAATAGTTATCATCAATAATTTCATTACATAATTACATAATGGCGTCATAAGGTTAAATTCGGCCGTAGGTACATTTCAATTTTTATACGGCCCGCTTCATCCTGAAAATTGTTAATCCGGCCCTCAGCAGAAAATAATTGCCCACCCCTGTACTAGAGCCTCCTTTCATGTGTTCAGTTTTCTGCAATAAAGTATACTTTTGCTCTGATATTGTAATCACTTATATTAACATAACAATTGCACATATAAAGTTTTATTCAATTCTGACGACTCCTTCCTGGTGTGTGATTTTTTTTTTTTTTTTGACAATGAGAGTATACAAGGTGAAGAAAAACTTTGTCATAAAATTTTATATACTGATTGGGGACTTCGAAACAAGTTGAAAATGTCTAATGAACATATGGTCTAAATGGCACCATTTTTGAGTTATAATGCTTTAAAGCTAGCCAATCGCCATTGATTACACAAAGCATCATGAGGCGTCAAGTTGCCAATACACGTCACATTGCATTGCTTTCCTATTTACTTCCAGGTAAGTAAGAAGGTGGGCAGCACAATGTGATACTCACTGGCAATGCGACATGTTGTGACACTTTGTAAAGTAGATGGTGATTGGCTAGCTTTAAAGGGTTATAACTTGAAAATGTTGCCTAATGAACATATGGTCTAAATGGCATTTTCAACTTGTTTCAAGGTCCCCTTTCAGTACACAAAATATTATGACAAAGTTTTTCTTCACCCTGCATATAAGATAGCATGAATAAGGGCATTTTCAACTTGTTTCAAGGTCCCCTTTCATTACACAAAATATTATGACAAAGTTTTTCTTCACCCTGCATATAAGATAGCATGAATAAGTAGGTAAAAATTCTTGCTGTAATTGCATTTTGCTTGTTTATAAACTTCGAATCTGGCATGGAAATAGTTTTCAGATTAGATTTAAAAAAAAAAGTTCAAAAATTTTAATTGCTTTTAAAAAATGAAAATTTTAAAAAACATTTGTTGTTAGATTGTGTGAATGTTTTAAGCACTTCTCTCCTTTTAAAATTATTTTGTATTATTAGATTTATATTATTTTAATTATTAACTTTATTTCAAAAGAAGTAAATTATTATTTAAATTGAAAACTTAATATATTACTCGATTAATTGTCTACATGTTTTATACTACTGGTACTTTATGATTACTATTTAAATATCCTTCTTCAAAATTAATTCTTAATTTTCAGTGGTTATTTTCAGAGTAAATATAAAAACTATTTCCAATAAATTAGCAAAAAAAAAACATTTTAATAAGAAGTCATTTAGAGACATTTCACATATAGACAGATGTTCCAGAACCTTTTTCTCTCTCTCTGGTTCTGTCCTGCCTATGAACTGCAAGTCCATGGCAGAGCTGCTGGCAAGGCTGATAAATTGTATGGTAACTTAAAATATGTCAAATGCTATGGAAAGTTTTTCATCTAGCATAGAAATACATAAAAATTTTATGAAATATAAAAATCCCACCAACAGAAATGCTACATAAATTGCAGAGTATACATAATTTCATTCAGTAATTGCATAATATTTCAATATTTAAAATTTTATATTACTATAGAAATTTAGTTCCTATAAAAAAACTCCAGCATGAGTTATTTATGTAATGCAGGATATGGTTATATTATATTATATTTCAGTTTCTATTTACAATATTAAAAAAATAGCTTTTGCAATCTTTCCTACTCTCAAGTTGAGATTGAATAAAAACAAGCTAAAAAAAGCAAACATTAAGATATAGTTTATAAACAGAGATTTAGGATATTATAGTTTTTAATGTCTAATAAATTAGACTTCTTGTTTTATAAAATTGATTTCTTTTTTAATTAATTTTAATTAGATTATGGTCTATTTAATTAATTTAATAGCTATTGGAAATGATAACAGTGTGTGGAATTTGAAGCGTCTAAGACGCTTAATAGGAAGTAGTATTCCCAATTACATTGTGATTGAACCAGGAGGGAGTGCACTGTGCCTTGCTACAGAAAAGGAATTCAGTTTCATCTATGATTCAGGGAAGCAAGAAGGAGTTGCTGTTGAAGAACAGAAATGTAAATTTATTTTATTTCATTAATTCAAAAATTAAGGATCTCATAAATATTGTTTCAAAACATGAATATTTTTTGTTTTAGTCATGGTGTCTCCTCCTTTATATACATATATTCAATCCATGGAAGATATAAATATTATATTCCGTCTTCCAGAGTCTATCAATAAAAGTGATATATCAGTTGTCATAGAACCAATCCATTTAGAAGTGAAAGTTAAAGGGAAAACTGTTTTGGAGGGACCTTTATGTAATGCAGTCAATGTTGATGGAAGCACATGGATAATAGATGGAGAAAAGTGAGTGAATTTTTATAGAAAAAATTTTATGAAGATTCTCAATATGATGATTGAATTATTTTGATCTGCATGACTGACCAAAAAAGGGATGAAATTTTCTATACAGGATTCCCATTCTATCTGGAAAATTAGAAATAAGAAAAATTGATCAATGAAATTATGTATAATAACACAAATAATGAAAATAATTAGTTTACCAAAATTATCTGAAATCCCCATTAAAAGTATATCTGACTTCAGATTGGATCAAATTTTTAGTAAGATTGGAAAATTGTATTTCTGTATCAAATAAATTTAATAAAAAATAGCAAAAAATTAAGAACTCAAAAATCATTGAAATAGATGGTTTAAATATTGAGAGATCCAATTTACACATTAAGGGATTTATAAGCAATACAATATTATATTAATATAATACCGTATTACTTCGACTTTAAGCCACAGTAGAATTTTAAACTTGGAAAATTGGAAAAAATAAAAATGATTTTATAATAGGTACTGAAAAATACGAAACATTTTTATTTACTTAAATAGGTACTAATATACATAATAAGCTACCTAATTTATTGAGAAACTTCTTCAAATATACTATCATTTTCGTTTTTTAAAAATAGTGCCAGGTCTCTTCTCCCAAACATGCTCTAATCAATATTTCATCAATTCTGTTGTCATCCATGCATTCTTTTGTGCTTGAATTATAACACCCTTAGAAAAATTTTCCTCGGTACAGTTTTTTGTGTAAAATAATAAAAGATGGTAATTTGTTTCCATCAGTTGTTATAAACAGCATTATAGTAATTCATAATTTTTCTTATAGTTAAAATATGGCCAGATATGATGTGATTCTATATAGCTGCTATCAAACAGCAACTGGATTAAATCAGAAAAGAATGAACGGGGGACCACCGAATAAACTTATCAATAGTCATAACACTATGCACATTGTAGAGCGTAAAGCAAAAACCTGATCATTGGGGAGTGAGAGATCGGGAGAAATAAGATGTTAAAAATTTGCTTTGAATTTAAGCCGCACCCAAATTTTACGTCTTAAAAATTTGAATAAAAATTGCAGCTTAAATTCGAAGTAATACGGTAACATAAGTTTATACAATATTATAAATATTTCTTATACATAAGATCTATTAAATATGATTGTTGTTAATCATGTTTAAAATATTGTATATTTAGTTATTACAACATTTATTATAAATATTTTATATAAAATGATGCCTAATTCCATTTGTTGTTCAGTAAATTTTTTATAATGTTCGCAGACAAACATATATTGAACAGAACTGTAGGGAATATAATTCTCATCGAACATATTAGAAAAAATTTATTTTTTATTTAATCTAGAATATCTAAGGATAGAATTGCTAGATTGATCTAATAATTAAAATATAAATGTAAGTATAAAATATGATTTTTAATAACAATAAATTAATCCCCAAAATGTTATTCTGGGTCCATAATTGCTTATAAAAATTAATATTTATACTGATAATTTTTTTTTAATTTAGCATTTTTTTTAAATTGGCTTTTATTTTTTAAATCTTATTGGAATTACAAGTAGGCCTCGATTAGTGCGAATAATGGGTCCCATGAATTTCTCGCACTATTTGAATTCGCCCTAATGGAAGTATTAACTATATGTAAAATATGGTAATTGGTTCTTGCTTTGTGAGATTCCGGCCATTAGCCAACCTCACGATGAATAACCACAATACAAACTGTTTAAGAAATATTTATTTTCATATTTTACATTGTTGTTCATCATCTAAATTAATAACTTACTAGGAATTGTGTCTCAAACCATCATCAAACCAACCGCCAAATAGAAACCAAAATAGCGAATTGAAAGCAGAAGTTGAGCGTCACCTGGCTGCCAATTCTGGGTCGAGAATTGAGTGGATAGTCCAATTTGCGATTAAGTATTGCAGCTTTATTGAATTAGTAAATTAGCTCCAGATAGAACTAGTTAGCTAAGTTAATGAACCAATGACAACAAGTTTTCTATTTGTTTACTAGCAGAACATGACAGCAAAAGATAACAAAAACAAATTTTTTTTTCACAAGTTTTATTTTAAATAAAGAAATCAGGTAATAAACAAATTTTTTTCAAAAGTTTTATTTTAAATAAAGAAATCAGGTAATAAACAAAATTTTTTCACAAGTTTTATTTTAAATAAAGAAATCAGGTAATAAACTATTTTTCACAAATTTTATTTTAAATAAAGAAATCAGATAATAAACAAAACAAAATAAATAATAAAGGTAGCACAGCAATATAATAGGCAAATAAATTTGTAAAGATATCCTTATTTTTTTCCACAAGTTTTATTTTAAATAAAGAAATCAGGTAATAAACAAACAAAATAAATAATAAAGGTAGCACAGCAATATAATAGGCAAATAAATTTGTAAAGATATCCTTCCGATAGCACAGCAATATAATGGGCAAATAATTTTGTAAAGATATCCTTATTTAAAAATGGCACAGCGATATAATAGGCAAATAATTTTGTAATGATATCTTTATTTAAAAAAATTTAACAAAAAACAATATAATAGGCAAATAATTTTGTAAAGATATCCTTATTTAAAAAAGGCAAATAATAGCTAATAGCAAAAAAACCCATCTTTCTGGTGTTACACCCCTTTAAAGCCAAGTGATTGTTCTTGGACTGCTCCTCATCCGATTTTACTAACCGAAAATTAACATTAATTTGTTAATTGACATCATAAAAGAGGACGGACCTTTGTTAGTAAGACTGGTCTATGCTTACAACTCACATTAATCAAATATTTGCTCACACTAAGTGAAAAATGGTATCATTTTTATAAGGGCACTAATCGAATATCGCATTATTTGAACTCGCACTAATCGAGGCCTACCTGTAATTGATGATTAATTCAGTTTTTGATTTTCATTTATATGTAGATATGGAATATTTTGTTTCATTAAGAATCTTTCAGTGAAATGATTATTAGATTTTAAATAAAAATTTTTTCTAGTATTTATATATCAATTCTTTCTATTATAGGAAAATTCTTGATATTAAATAAATAATAATTGAGAAATAAAGAATTTATTTGCAATTTTAAAGTTAAGAAATTTTGTAGAATGTAGATATGATAGACTTGTGTTCTCTATCATGTCTACATCCTATAAAATGAATTAATATACTTAATTTTGGCAAATCTTTAGTATATAAAAATTTTTCAAATTCATCTTTTGATACAAGTATGATAGCCTACAAATTATAATAGATTTGTACAGATAATAGGGAGAAAAAATTTTTATTAGATTATGTATAAACTAAGATAAGATTAATAAGAAACAAGCTGCATGAATAGTTTTATTATCTTAATTTTTTCGATTTTTATCTTTGAAATTATTTTTGAATAACTGAACCTCTAATCATTGTATAAATAAATATTTGGTTATTTACAATAAACCAAAAAAGTGCAAGAGATTAAATTAACAAATGCTGTGATAAAAAATAAAAAAAATTGTTCCTAGATTTAAATTAACTGTCATAAATCTAAAGTAATAATAATAATAATAATAATAATAATGCATTAATGTTCAAAAATTTTGCTACCTTTAAATGATAAATTCTTTTTTCTTTATTCTAGCACTTAGGTAGTATATAAATATCTTTATTATAGTTATTGTGCAATTACAGAAATGTTTTTGGTCTATCCGACCCTCTTCAGCTGTGTCTATGCTATATACATATATTATATATATAGCATAGATACAGCTGAAGAGGATCGGATAGACTGAAAATGTTTCTGTAATTGCATAATAACTGTAATAAAGATATTTATATCCTACCTAAGTGCTAGAATAAAGAAAAAAGAATTAATAATAATGCAATCAAAAATTTGTAAATATAGAATATCCCCAACTTATACAGAGTGAAAGAAAAATCTGTATCCCTCCAAATAACATGATAACTATCATAGATTTCAAAAATCTGTTAATGTCAACAAATAGAAGTCATGGGTGGGCTACCTGATCATGATCTTCAAATGAGCTGATTATGTAAATGAGTACATTTGTGAACACTCTCACATAAACCATAACATATAGGGAAAATTTTCCAATTATAGACTTGTTCAGCATTCAATTCTGAACACTAAAAAACTTCATCAAAATCAAATGAATAGCTCACCAAAAAATGAAACAAAAACATATTTACATGCAAATCACATCATATGCCCTTTTACATCTGATTCTAGAGGTTTCCACACCAGTGTTATCTTCCTATTCAATTGACATAAAAAGCTACATTCACACATGTGAAATACAATGTACATGTACAATATATTGGCTGAGTACATACCTAATACATTGTTGACCAAGCCCATTTTAAACAAGATCGAACGTTTCCCTCAAAGGACGAAGTCTATTTTAAATATAGGCAACCAAATTCAAATCAATGTAAAATTATTCCTGTATCTATTTGTAAAGTGATTCCTGTATGTATTATTTAGTTTTTAATCATCAAAGTTTTAGAATTCATCGAATCATCTAAATCTGATAAACAAAAAAACTGTAAAATATTTCAAAATTTCATAAAACATCAATTTTTATTCAAAAAATTTTACTTTCTTTTCAGCAAAATAGGAAATTATTTTTTCTCTTATCCCTAAAAATTTCAACCAGTCACAAATTTTAGACTTTTAAAAATCCATTGTCCAGAATAGCATAGATGCCACTTAATATTGGACATTATTGTACTAATGAAATGACTGCTATGGCCATATGCTGTATTGCTGCTGCAGCTCGACTTTATCAGGAAAGACATCACTCAGCATGAACACTTAGATATATCATATGTCAATTCCTTGAAATGTCCAAGATCACACAAACAGTAACTGATGAGGCCAAAACTTTCATTCTTGCATAATAACAGTAGAGGATCTTCAAGACTGTATCATTATTGCTTGTGCAGAGATTTCTATTGATACTTTAAAACTTTGAGAAACTCTACCTAACATCATGCTCAAATATACTTGGTGCTGGTGGAAGATATTTTGAGCAAATTCTTGATTAGTTTTTTGTTGATTAGGTTCTGTTTTTTCAGTTTATTGATCTGGCATATTATGTTTTGATGTTGGTTTGTTATTTACATGTCACAAATAAGTGTCAACTCTTTGTATGTAAAAATGTTTTTGTTTCAGTTTTGAATGAACTATTCATCCAATTTTGATGAAATTCTTTTTAATATGTTTAGAATTGAATGCTGAACAAGATTGTAATTGGAAATTTTTCCCTATCTGTTATGGTTTATGAGATAGGGTTTGAAAGTGTACTCATTTGCATAATCAGCTCATTTGACGGTCACCATAAGATAGTCCACTCATGACTTCCTATTTGTTGGCATTTAACAGATTTTTGAAATCTATAATAGTTAACTTATGATAAATTTAAGCACTATAAGCAGTGAGTTAAGAAGCAACGTTTAATAAACTGTAGTAAAAACGTTTTCAATATACAACGATATCATCTTCAGTTACAAATGGATTAGAACAGTCTTTTAAATAAGAATTCTAGAACAAAAATAATTGTATTTTCTCTTTCTTCTGGCTGGAAATATTTAAAAAACAAAAGTTGAAAGGTCTAAACAATATTAGTGTGTTTTTTAAATATTTCCGGCCAGAAGAAAGAGAGAACGCAATTATTTTTGTTCTAGAATTCTTATTTAAAAGACTGTTCTAATCCATTTGTAACTGAAGATGATATCGTTGTACAGGTAGTATTTAGTATTACTCGATTAGTGCGAATAATTGGTTCCACTAATTTCTTGCACTAATCGAATTCGCACTATTCAAAGTATTAACTCTATGTAAAATATGGTAATTGGTTCTTGCTTTGTGAGATTCCGGCCATTAGCTAAGTTTCACGATGAATAACCACAATACTAACTTAACACTAACTGTTTAATAAATATTTATTTTCATATTTTACATCATTGTTCATCATCTAAATTAATAACTTACCAGGAATTGCGTCTCATATCATCATCAAACCAACCGCCAAATCAAAACTAAAATAGCGAATCGAAAGCGGAAGTTGAGCGCCGCCTGGCCGCCAATTCTGGGTCGAGAATTGAGTGAATAGGCCGATTTGCAATTAAGCATTGCAACTTTATTGAATCAGTAAATTAGTTCCAGATAGCATTAATAAGCGAAGTTAATGAACCAATGAGAAATTTTTAACAAGTTTTCTATTTGTTTATTAGCAGAATACGACACCAAAAGATAACAAAAACAAATTTTTTTCACAAGTTTTATTTTAAATAAAGAAATCAGATAATAAACAAAAGAAAATAAATAATATCGGTAGCACAGCAATATAATAGGCAAATAAATTTGTAAAGATATCCTTATTTAAAAAAATTTAACAAAGAATGCTTTTATGTCGCTCAATCATAACCATTTTTTGCTGTAGCGTAATCACTAACCACTTCTTTTTTCGTTTCCTGTTTTATCGTCAAAAGTGTTCTTCCTTTTATCCATTTCCAGTAATCACTTCTCTTTTTTTCGTTTCCTGTTTTATCATCAAAAGTGTTCTTCCTTTTATCCATTTCGATACTTTTTAAAAGAGAAAATTCTGTACTATACTGTATGTATACGATAGTAAAGCTAAATAATAGTACAGTAATGTTAAACAGTTAACGGCAAAAACCCCATCTTTCTGATGTTTCACCCCTTCACAAAGCCAAGTGGCTATTCTTGGACTGCTCATCGTCAGGTTTTACTAACCGAAAATTAATGTTAATTTGTTAATTGACATCATAAAAGGAGGCGGAGCTTTGTTAGTAAGATGGTCTATGCTTACAACTCGCATTAATTGAATATTTGCTCTCACTAACTGATCTATGCTTACAACTCGCATTAATCGAATATTTGCTCGCACTAAGTGAAAAACGGTATCATTTTTATAAGTCGCACTAATCGAATATCGTAACTGAAAAACGGTATCAATTTTATAAGTTGAGATCGGAAGAGCGTCGTGTAGAAACTGAAAAACGGTATCAATTTTGTAAGTCGCACTAATCGAAATTGCAGAAGTTGCACTAATCGAGGCCTACCTGTATATCGAAAACGTTTTTAATACAGTTTATTAAACGTTGCTTCTTAACTCACTGCTTATAGTGCTTAAATTTATCGTAAGTTTATTGTGTGTTTCAAGCAGTGTTAAATTTCTTTGAATTTTATACTATAATAGTTATTTCTTTTACCCTGTATAAGTGGATAGTTTTGCAAAATTCTACATAAGTCACATGATAAAGCAGTCACTTACCATTTTGGAGGATCCAGATTCAATTCTGAGTTCCATGCCTCTAGTTCTTCAGGAGAGGTCAATGTCTGAACCTGATTCATTAACTAAAATTTAACCTAATAAGAATATAAAACACACACACACACACACACACACACACACACACACACACACGATAAATGATAAAATTAGGAGAAAAATGCTTGTATGTCTGTATTATACCTTTTTCTCTTAGATCAGTATATTTTTCTTATAAGTCAGAAAATCTCTATGTAAGTTGGGAACTGTCTGTAGAGTATATTAACTCTACATAAATATTGTGCAGAGTGTTACTTAGGTATTGATTGCAGAATTTTTTAAAAAATTTTCCAATAAAATCAAGGAATTTAATTCTGAAAAATGTATGGGAATCCTGTATAGTAGTATTGAAAAATCTGTAATCTTCCTCTTCTTTAACTTGTTGTATGCCAGAAATATAAATTTCTGCATATTATTGTAAGCTGAAAATTATTTTAATTAAGTCTAATTAATATACAAAAAATTAAAATCATTATATTTACTTAATTTTCATCAAAATCTTTTGAAATTTTTAAATTTATTATATTCCTTTATTTTTTTTTTATCCATGCAAGCAATTTTTTTAATTTTATTTTTTTCATAATTTTTGGTTCTATATCAGATAAAAGAAAAACAATGTTTTTATATAAAGAATTTGCCATCAATGAAACTTTTGAATAGTAGCAGATCCTCTGAATTAAACAAGCCATGAATGAAGAAAATCGGATCATATTTAAAAATAAATCGATAAACAATTATTATGCAAATTTTCATTAATGAAGTTATGTTATGTAATTAGTCAAAAGTAGCATAAATTTATTAAAATATTGCCATTATAATTAATAACTTATATTTATTGATATGCTTTTTCCTTCCTTTTAATAATTTTTCATTTTTTATAAATTTTCAAATTTATATCAACAAACCTAATATAAATCATCAATCATCTGCTCTCATATATATATGTTATGGGTATAGTCCAAACTTGGATAATGTCAGTATTATCCGGACAATGTTGACATTATCCAAAATGCGTGCATAATGTTTGATAAGAAGTAGCTGTTAATTATTTTTCAATGTTTATCCAAATAATACTGACATTATCCATCCGCTCTTGGATAATGTCAGTTTGAAGAAATAATTGCACAAGCGCAATTTTTCTTTATTGACTTCGTGGCTGTGTATCTGTGTAGACAATCAAAATTAGGCAAGAGGAGATACATGCAGTAGATCCAAGAGTTTAAGCAGAGAGGCCGATCAAAAAGTCACTAAGAATTCTGGCCCAAACATTAATGCAATCCTGACATTGAGAGCCAGGAGGAAGTCACACTTGAGGATTTTCCTCAGCCCAGACATGGCTGTCATGGTTAGTCATCCATCGCTCCTGTGTAAAACATGCCTCATCTGTGAACAAAACTGTTCCTTGAAAATCAGCGTCTTCATTAGTCTTTCAATGTAGCGAAGATGAAGCACAATTTGGCGACACGGATTGGTTTAAGTCAAACTTCTAAGATGTTAAGTGCAAAATCTATGCCCTGGAAAGGATACATTCTGAGGACAAAAAGTGCTTGTCTTGTTTCTATCACTCCCTGAAGTTTGGCAGTAGAGTTTTTGATCACCCTTTATTATTATTTTTTATATACAGTAAATTTTACTGTCTTATTATTTTTGCATTTCAGTTCAGAAATCCTCATTTTATTGCAGTGTGTTGTAGCTGTCTGTGCTTAGTTTTACAAATAGTCTTCAACATTATCCAGTTCTTATTGGTTAATGTTGAGATTAACCAATAACTTAATATAAGAATGAAAATGAGATAAATTACTTTCTATTTCTGTCTTTATCCTCTGTACTTGGATAATGTTGACATTTCCCAATTAATTTCGACATTAACTAGTTTTCGCATATTACTCGTAACATATATATATATATAATAATCTTTGCTCTAATTGGATCCCAGATGGTTTATTGTCTCTATATAACCAATACCACATACTCAGAATAAATTAGGCTTGGCAGAAAAAATGCAGGAAAGAAGTGGCAGCAACAAAACAAAGTGTCATACCTATTTAATGGTAGATGTTTAATTTATATTCATATTTTCTAATTTTTTTAACAAAAATATACTGAAAATGATGGTAATAATCAATGAATAATGCATATTTTAATAGAATTAATAAACATTTTCATATTATCTGTAATAACTTTTTTTTAATTTTAACATTTTATAATGCATCCAAAAAATTAATTTTTGCAAAAAGTTTCAGAAATTAACTTTATGTAACATATAATTGCAACAATATAAACACAATAGTCTAGAACAGGGGTCAGCAAACTGTAGCTCTTTGAGTATGTAATTTGTCTCTAAAGTAAAATTGAAAATGAAAAAAAAAAACTGATTTCATAGCACAAGCAACTGCTATAAAAGATCTACAGAAGGCAGACTCAATGATTTTCAATACTTGGAATAGTATTCTGAACTCGTGAGTTGAAAAAATTTGCATTTGGTGTTCTCAGTATCTTTGAGTCTACAAATTTATGAGAGCAATTGTTTTCTAACATGAATTTCATTAAATATAAATTGAGGATTAGTCAATTTAGAATTGTGCCTTAAATTAAAAATGATTAGCTACAAACCAGACATACAGAAACTTTTTAAGAAATGCAATCTCATTGCTCACATTGATTGAAATCAATGAGAACAATTTTTGTGTGATTTTTTTTTTCCTTTCATATGACATTAATGGCATGCAACAGATTATTGCAGCCCCAAGCTAATTTTGTGAATGAAAAAGTTCTTATTGGTAGTAAAAAGTATATGGTAAAAATAAATTTGGATTTTGGAGATGATAGTCTATTTTTTAAAATATATAGAATCACAATTAGATAATTAAAATGAATCAAATTTTTGATAAAAATTATATCAAAATATTATTCATATTTTATCATATACTTTATATCATATGCTTAGAAGATTTTAATTTTTTTTAGGAGATTCTCATCAAGAAGGATTATTCACTACTGCTAATAGCATAAAGTTTATTATTTTCTTATTTATTTACTGATTAACTTATAATTACAAATATTTCAATTATGAACTTTTGTGTATTTGAACATGTTATTTTATTTTCAATTTTTGAAAAACTTGAAAATTATATAAAAATTTTTATTTTAAAGATATGATACATATATGATATATCAGAAAAAATATTCGTAAATCTATATAGCATAGAAAATGCTATTACAAGGCGATAGATTTTCTACTAAACAAAAATATTACCTTATAATCAGGTATATGTATAATTGTATCTAAAATTAAAGTCCTAAAGTTTTTTTATAAAGTATTCTAAAATTAAAGTCCTAAAGTTATTATTTCCTAAATTCACTTAAAGAGAATTTAAAAATATTTCATATGTATAAGGAGAAGTCAGTAAGTTAGAAATGTGTGGAGGCCAAATTTCCTCATGCATGGACATACTGACTGTACCACGTAAAAGCTGAACTCTCAAGCTATAGGAAGGAATTGTTCAAAATCTCCTGCAATAGATGCAAGTGGTGTCATGCACACAACAAGGTGACAATGTTAGAAGAGTGAATGAAGAGCAGTGTTGTATGGTTTTGTGGGTGAAATGATTTGCTGCGAAGTTCATTCATAAAGAATTTATTCCTGTGTATGGGCACTACATGTAATTGTGACAAGCAGTGCACAATTGGGTGAAAATGTTCACTGATGGATGTACAAAAGTCATTGATGAAGATCAACCAGACTAGCCTATGGAGTTTGCAACCATTGCAACTAGGAGTGTGATAAAGGCACTAATTTGCACTGACAAGAGAACCACCATCATCATAGTGGCAAATGAGATAGGATGCTCAAATTTTTTGGCTTACATCATCATGCATTATTGTCTGAAGTTCCGTAAAGTGTTTCCACATTGGGTACCGAAACAACTGTCAGAGGACAAAAACTGGCATGCATGGACCTGTCCTTATAACATCTGCTTTGGTATGCTGTGGAGGACAGGATATATTAACCCAGATTGTCACAGATGATGAGTCATGGATGCACCACTACCAATCCAAATCCAAGCAGGTTTCCATGCACTAAAAATGTCCCCAGTCACTGGTGGCCAAAAAGTTTAAGATAGCACCTTCAGCCTGTAAGGTCATGTTGACTGCTTTTGGAATGCAGAGAAGGTTCATCATGTTGACTGCTTTTGGAAGAAGAACGCTGGCCCATTTCCAACCAAAGATTTAACATAAATATTAAAACAACAAAAGTATTTATTTAGTCATTATGAAATCAAAAGTTAAAGAAATAAATATATCAGATCATCCCATAAATAATGTCATTTTTTGTACATGTGAAGAGAGCAAACAAAATTTACCTGGAATAGTTTTTTAAATCATTATAATAAATGCCCCCAGTATTACAACCTTCTCCCATTATTCAACAAGTTTCTGAATACCAGACTTGAAGAAGTTCATGGATTTCAATCCAAAAAACTCAAACAGGGTTCAGTGCACCTTCTTGACATTTTGAAGTTTTTCATGATTAATGAATATAGAAAAAACTGCTTTGTTATTACTTCAAACTTAATCCCTACAAGAAGCACTAATCAGCAGGTGTAAAAACTAAACAATTTTTTATTGCTAACGTTTTCGATGCCTTTGCATCGTCTTCAGGCAAAAACAGAATAGAACGTAACAAATTTAAATAAATTCCAAGCAAAGAATTTATTTAAATTTCCATGAAGTTTTTCCCAGCAAGATAATATTTTGGATGGTACAAGGTTAGGGGAATATACAGAATGGAGAAATTTTTTCCAATGAACTCCTGCAACTTGGCACAAGTCATTCTGGCTGTGTGGGGTTTCATATTGTCCTATTGAATAACTATGCTTTATGATTAAGAGTGCCGGAAGTTTTTCCTGCAAGACAGTGCATAGATGCAATAGCTACTGGCTATAGACCTCCTCTGTAATGATTTGGCTCAGTGGCTAAAGCTCATAATGGATTATGTCTTGCAAATCCCACCAAACATTCAGTAAAACCGTATGTGGAAAATGTCCAGATTTAGCCACTAATGCTGGCAGAATCTGTTAGCCACTGACATTTGCACTTAATGTTGTGATACAGAATCCATTTTTCATCTATAACCACTCTTTTCAAAAATGGCTACCTCATTTCATAGGAACAAAGAAGTGCAAATGTCCACATGCTGTTGCAGATTTTTGTGATGTGAGCTCATGAGATATCCACTTATTTACAGTTTTTACACATAATGAAGGTCCTGTAGATCCCTGTGAATTGTTGAATGGGATGAATGGATAATTGTGGCCAATTCCTTGACTGTTGCATCTGATTCCTCTTAACAGCAGCTCTCAACACATCGTTATCCACAGGTTGTTCTTCATGTGGCATATATATGAGGGTCCTGTTGCCAAAATGGAATTTCTGGAACCATTCTTGACACTTTCTGACATTCAGGGTACTCTGCTCATAATATATATGGTATTGCTGTTTTGTATTGTTAAAATTGCTATATGTCCTTGGTTTAAATTCATATAGCATAATATGCCTTATGTACTTTTCAGATATTGACATTTCTTATAGACTTTAATGGCACAATGGATGCATGTACAATTGTAGTTGTCTGCCTCATATTACTTGAAGCATGATATATGCTGTGCAATGCATCTTATCATGCCCTTTGTCTACTTTGTCATCTGGTTACCAGAAGAAGCAGTTCTGTGGGACATGCAAGACAACATTATTTATGGGATGACCTGATAATTATGAATCATTGAATCAATAAAAAATATAAATTACGAAAGTTTATAAAATATGTAGTGATGTGTACCTTCCACACACAGTTAAACCGTTAAACATACATTATGGATAAGACCCAATAGAATTGGCCCCATTGCTTCATAGATTTGCATATATCTCAGAGCATCAATTAGTAGCAACACTGTACAAATTCATATCTAATATTTCTTTACACTGTTTATCTGGGGCTGGTTCCAAATAATGGTAGAATGCAATAATAAATTTATTTATCAAATTTTTTGTCAGTGAATAATTTGATAAAATTATTGGTGGGACTTGGACTCTCTGGTCTCTAAGACTAGCAGCCACAATATATTCTTATTAAGAATGTAAATGCAAACTACCATTAAAAAAGAAACTTATTTGTGTTCTTTCTTCTAGATTTTTAATAAAAATATATTTGGTAAAAGTTCATGCATTATAGAAGGATAATAAAATTATTCTGATTTTTGAGAATAAAATTGGATACTATAACAATATTTTTACAGCTCTAAAGCAGGAGTATTAATATATCTTTATAAATTATATTCAAATTTTATATTACACACTTTTTATTCAGTTAATCAGAAGAGGTTTTGGCATATTCATAGCTTTCTTCAACAGTACAAACTTCAACTAGTTATAGAACATCAAATATAGAATATAAGAACTAGTTTAAATTAAGAAATTTAAGTTCGTTATTTTAGAAACAAAAACATTAAAATTAAAGTCTACAACGTGTATAACTATACAAAAATTCAAAAATACATTGAAATAACATTAATATTATACACAACATAAATATATTGCATTAGTGTAAAAAATTATCGTTGTTATGGATGATGTCACTATTGAGGTATTACATTATGGTTGTTACTATTTTCGTTTTTTCTAGCACCAAATCCATACTGGACTAATCATATTAGGTTCTATTGTGTTAATTATGTTACATCCTTTTAATTTCATATTTTATAGTATAATAGATGCTATAACTTGCAAATATATAAGAATAATTAATATAGGTGAGAAATGTAAATTGGCATTTATAATATTATTGTTGACAGTTTTCAAACAAGCTGCTGAATTTACTTTCTTTTTTTAGAGTAAATATGAAATGTAAATGTGCTTGCTACTTATTACCTATATATGATTCAAATAGTCACTATTTGACGAGCTGAGACAAGCAAGCAGCTGCTCCATGTTGCCAAATTTATCTTAACAACATTTGTTATAGTGTCTGCCTCTCAAGCGCTTATGTGAATTACTCAATCATTTGCATAATTTTTAAATTATTGATATAATTCCACATTTGATTGCTTTGTAACTTAATGTTTTATTAACAATCATGAGTGCAAAAAAAATGTGAGTCTGGTTCAATGCCAAATTGTATCAAAATTCCGGTCTGCTTTGAACTTGGGAAATTAAAAGTTCTCTATTAATGCTGCTGAAATTCATTATTAAGTTCCACAAGAACAGACTTGTCGCCTCTGTTTGTCACTCAAAATCAAACATTTGAATTTTGAGCAAGTTGTTCAAGTGCTTAGCGATTGGTCGCAATCACTTTACATCAGTCTGGCCAATTCAACGAAAACCAATATGTTTGAAATTGACTTTTGTTGCCAGCTACAAAAAACTTGTTTTATCACTTACCAGCGTGGCCATTCTCTTACGTAGAGCACCGCTCTGCACATGAAATGGCACCAAGCAGCCGACTTGGAAAAAGCGAATGCGTTCACCTGCCAGGCGAGCCTTCTTTATCTATTTGTCTTTATGAGCTCGGACCCACTTTCTGCTCCCTTCTACTGTCTGTTATAAATCTTTTATAAAGACTTTATTTCTTCAGGCATTAAACATTAATTATTAATGTAAGAATTTATGATTTAAAAAAACATATGAACAATCGAAAATTTCTTGGAACCAATTATAATTTTTCCCATAGATTACGTTACCTCAAATAGTCGGTTTCAATTAATCTGGTAAGAAAGAGGAACCAATTAACCAGACTATGTGAGGTATTGCTGTATTTAATTTTACATAATGCTTTGATTTTTGCAAAATAGAGCAATTTATAAATTAGTGAATAAAGAAAAAAAATTAAAGATATTAGTAAATATTTTTATATTCACTAAAATCTTGAATATAGTAAAATATGAATATTGTAAAATTATTTGTAAAATAATAAATAATGAATAATGAATTTTGCAATCTAAAAACTTCAGTTTTTCAAATATTAAAAATATACATTGTTTTTTATGCTAAATATGTTTTTAAAAATTTAATTTGCTTTATTTTACTTATCTTTGATTTGGCAATATAATAAACAACTTAAAGTTTGTAAAAATTGGCTATCATTTAATTTTTTATTTTTTTGTACCATTTCCAAGCTGTGCTTAGACTGTAAGGATCTGCCTTATTAATGACATTTACAGATTTCATTTTTTCTTAATAAATTATGATGTTTTTGGCAATTCTTTCTTCTTTTGGGTCTATTATTCTTAATAGTTTTGCTTGGTCCCATTTGATTTCTCCATCACAAGGCATAAACTCTTTGTGATAGTGCTGAATTTTTGTTTATTCAACAAAATGTGTTCCTTATATTCTTTTAACTGTGTGTGGAGATTTCTGGATGTATATCCAATATATCATATTTTCTTCAATAATCTAAATATTTGCTTTCATATTCCTAATTTTTGTACTCTTTTATTGGGTCTTTATCATTTTGAATTAAATTAGACAAGGTGTTCTTTCTATTGAATGCTAGTTTTTCAGTGTTTTTTATTCTCTAACACTTTTCTTATTTTCATTAAGGGTGCTGATACATTAACAATTCTATACTGTTTTAACTCATTTTCTTATCTATTTTTGCTATTTTTTATTTCATCTTTCTTAATATTTTTTTTTAGATTTAACCCATTTGATGCTGTTGACGTGTATATGTGGCAAGGAAGTGAAATAAAAAAAATGATAAAAAAATTCATATCTTGATTTTATTAATCCAGCTTTTGCAAATTAGTTTTTTGTATATAATCATTGAAAATATTCCCCCTCTGGCAGAGGGTCCTAAATTGCCAAAATATTTTTTTTAAATTACATGTTAACAAACATTGCTTATATTTTAACAGCTCAGTAGAATTTGGATTTTTTTAACCCCATCCTGTTGGTTTATAGTCTAACCTTTCAAACTTATTGTGATTATGCGATTTAATAAATGATATTTTGGAAATTTTTGGAAAAAATTGAATTTTTCTTAAAATAAGCTATAAAATTCTGAAAATTAAAAAATATTGTAGATACTAAGAAAATTTTTGTTAATTCTATTAAAATAAACTAAAATTTATCGTAATTGTTCATTTTTTTGTTTTAATTTCACTGAAATTTAGGAGAAAATCAAGAAAAACAAAACGTAAATACACACAGTATTTAAAGGGACAGCCACTCCTTTCCTGGGAAATTGCAGCCAAGCCTACTTTGCATGTGGGTAAGTAGCATTGGGTCCAAAGTTACAATACACCAGCTGCAGTCCAATTACAGGAACAGAAAAATATAACTTTTTATGTACCAAATGAGACCATTTTTGTATGTTAGGATTTTTTCATATAAATAAAAAAATTTATAAAAAGTACTGCTAAAAATTTTGTAAATGAAGTACGAACAAGTTAGTAAATATGAAATATTAATAAAAATGGCAATATTTCAATGAATTCATGTAATTTTTTAATAATTATATGATATATAATTTGTTAATTGAAGTTATAACTTGTGGTTTTTTACCAATAATTTCTGAAAATTTTGGCTGAATTTCTTCATTCATGGACATTTTGTTCAGAAAACTTGTCACTATCTAAAAATATCGACTATTTTGTTGACTGAAATTACATATAAAAATCGTATTTTCATCAATCTCGTAAACATAACAAAATGTTACAAAAAAAAGTGCTTACATAGAAAGAGAACAAAAAATTAATAAATACTGAAAATTTCAAAAGATTATGAAGAAAATTAAGCAAGATTTCACAATTTTTTTATTTTTTGCAGGGACATTTTGTTCAGAAAACTTGTCACTATCTAAAAATATCAACTATTTTGTTGACTGAAATTACATATAAAAATCGTATTTTCATCAATCTCGTAAACATAACAAAATGTTACAAAAAAAAGTGCTTACATAGAAAGAGAACAAAAAATTAATAAATACTGAAAATTTCAAAAGATTATGAAGAAAATTAAGCAAGATTTCACAATTTTTTTATTTTTTGCTATATTAATTAGACTTAATTTAAAAAAAATAATTGGCAGCAAAAGAGTTAAGATGGAATTTTTATTAGGGTGCGTGTCCATCTGAGATAAAAACTGTTGCGTAAAACTCTTGAGAGGGAAATTCGCAAATGACACATCCCTGCGAGCTACTCTCAGGAGTATGTCCATTTGCGAATTTCCCTCTCAAGAGTTTCTCGTGACAGCTTTTTTCTTAGATGGACACGCACCCTTATACCCATGAGCTAATGCTTGCTGTATCATTTAGTTCTTTTATCTTTAGTTGCTTATGTATTGCAGTGCATTTCAATTCTCAAAACCAAAGATCTAAAGGCAATCATTTTGTATGACATGATTTGTTTGATTCATTGTGTATAATCATAAGGATTTACATTTTTTTTTCCTATATATACTAGTTTAGTATTCCTTATTTACAGTTTTTATATTTAGATTCCACATGTGCTTATTCTTTCTAATTTTAATTTCAGACCTAGTCCTTCATTAGAAAATTTTCTTCTAAATTCAGGTCAACAAAACTGCCTTCTTTGATAACAATGATGTAATTAATTCATGTATCTCTTGATAAAGTTTCATCTTTTTTTGTAAGTCATCCATTGTACTTTTTTCTTTTCTATTCAGTTCTAATTGAGCAATCTGCGAATAAAAAGACCATCTTAAACCTAATAAAAAATATTAAGAAAGATGAAATAAGTAAACATAGCAAAAATAGATAAGAAAATGAGGTAAAATAATATAGAAGTGTTATTGAATCAGTATCTTTAATGAAAAGGAGAAAAGTGTTAGAGAAGGAAACATTGAAAAGCTAGCATTCAATAAAAAGAACATTTTGTTCAATTTAATTCAAAATAACAGACTTAATAAAAGAATAAAAAAACAAGGATATACAGTGGTGGACAAAAGTATTGATACCACCCCATTTTTTTTATTATTTTGGCAAAATATCTGCAATTTCAAAATGAATATACCGTTTGACAAATGTGTTTTTCAATAGGTGTTTTTGTGAAGCCTGGTGAGAGTTTTGTGAAGTATTCTGGGACTTAAACTAATCAACAGACGGTAATAATATAACTTTTGTACGTTATAAAAAAATTAGTGAGGCTATATCTAATTTGTAAAAAGTACAAAGAAATAATGCATATTTACAGGGTGGTCCAAAGTTCGCCCGATTGACTGTACTGTGGTTTTGAACCAATATCATGTTGCCATTTCGAATCTCGATCTCATTCTTTACGGCAAAATTTGAACTAGATAATAATTATTATTTTTTTAAAATTCAAACTTCAATATTCTATATTTACATGATATTTATTTTTAGATAAATTACAAATTCAAAATAATTTTAAACGACCGTGTTATAGCGCCATCTTCAGTAAAAAAAAGCGAACTAGTGATAGTGAGGCTAGGTGGTGGTATAATTAGCACCTTTATTTTTTGAATTTAATATTGTTTCATAATTAGATACGTAAGTCAACGGGTGTTCAGCAAAGTGATTTATTATATCTATATTCTTTCGGTATGCATATGCATCTGTTAAGAAAACTATACACACCCTAATCTGAATATGGAATTTATTCCTACAGGTAAGGCATGTCACGTGTTCGTTTAGTGGGTTTTAAATCATGAAATTAAATTCGCTTTATCCACGACATATTTTTTTGCTCCAGAGCATCAGCATATTAGATACAATCCGCTATTGGACGAATGGATCCTGGTTTCTCCACACCGCACCAAACGACCCTGGAAAGGTCAAGTTGAGAAACCTCAGGAGCCACACATCCCAGCTTTTGATCCCAATAATCCGCTTTGCCCAGGATCAATCAGAGCAAACGGAAAAGTGAGTTTATAGTCAAGATTTTACTTTTAACTGTTGATACTAATCTATGCATGGAGGAATCACACACACTGGTATCAGTATTTATATTCAAAACTGAAATGTTGATATTCTTGTAAATATACTCAGATTAAAATCTATCCAACTCAATCATCTAAAGAATCAGTAAACATTACAAACAATAATTATATGTATATACCAATATTAGAATCCAAACGAATGATTGAGTAGCAGCATTCAAAATAAAATCTTGTCTTAGAACTCATTTTACAAATCTCAAGAAATTGTTTATAATTTAAATTTTTTAATCTTGTGTAGATAAATCCCAACTATGCCAGCACATTTCTCTTTGACAATGATTACCCAGCATTAGTCGAAGATGTTCCAGAGCCCGGTAAGTTTATTAAACCGTATTTATAGTAGTTAACAAATTAATATCTTTGTGATAAATGCATTAGTACAGCTATTTCAAACTGATGGGCTACATGTTGCCTAATATGAATTTTTTTTGCTCTCGCAATTATATTTATCATCATCACAAAAGCGCATCAATTATTTTCAGGAAAAATAATGTAACCGATTTTCAAGAAATATTTGAAATTCCCTTTAAATTATTTG
The DNA here is from genome assembly GCA_000484575.1 of Olivierus martensii. Lineage (NCBI taxonomy): Eukaryota > Metazoa > Arthropoda > Arachnida > Scorpiones > Buthidae > Olivierus > Olivierus martensii. Next base: position 67,744 of record AYEL01036793.1, read on the forward strand.
AATGAATTGTATTGAAAAAAATTCAATCATTTACGGTTTTATAATTTTGAACACGAATAATTTCTTTAAATCATATGCCATTAAAATAATTATGCAAAAATATTTTTTCCTCTTCCAGTATGACATTTAAAATGTGACTCCAACCAGCTAAAGTTCTCTCTAATGGCCATTTGAAAAGAATACATTTGAGACTGCTGCACTAGTGCAATAGTATGCATTTCAAATAATCATGTTCAAGACATTTTAAATTAAAAACTAACAGAGTCAACAAGTAGAAACATAGTTTTATTAATTTTATTTCGGAAATTTTACTGTCGATAAGATATCACTGCATTAAAATACAGTAGTAATATATTTGTTAAAAAATGTATAAGCGTACAAAGTGTTATAGGTAAACAGATAAAGTAATGTTTGTTTTTTTAATCAAGATATTTTATATGGTTTGTAGACCCATATGAAATGCTAGAAATGTTTATCAAGATAAAAATTTGTCTTTTAATTTTTTTGTTTTAACATAATTATAGCTATGAATATAGAATATAAACAAATTTGTGCCAGAATTACTTAAGAGGGATAAATGAATATTAAAAATCAGAAAATATTTGCTAAAAAAATCTAATGTAAAAAAATTATGATTTAAGGCTGGTAATAGTTTAAGACCATTATTAATTTATCTATATACATAAAAATGGTATTAATTTACATATGTTTATAAAACAGAATATTATTTTCAGAAGTGTTTTCAATTAGTTAACTTTAATAAGAATGATCTTGTTAGATTTTAAAATTCAGTTTCATTCCATAGTATATATCAGGAGTGTCAAACTCATTTTAATTCAAGGGCCATTTAATAAGCCTGTAAGATGCCGTGGGCCACATCATATTTAAATTTTTTTAAATTATATTTTGAAGTAAGAATTCAAATATATAGATAGGATAATTAAAAATATTGTATAATCAAATAAATATATTACAAAAATATATAAATTACAATAGGCTAATGCAATTCTTAAATATAAAAGAATAAAATGCAATATATGAATTGATATATGAAAATGATAAAATCAAATATAATCTATAAAGTTTGATAGTGGATGGAATCAGTATGAATTAATGAACATTTTATTTGTTTTCTCTTCTTTTTAATGTTCTTTTTTGTTATATTGGATTAGATTAATTTAATATGCCACCAAATCACATTTCAGATAGTACTGGCAGCAACTACTTTTAGATCCCATCACAGGTTGGCTAACATTCAAGTTGAAATCAGCTAAAAGGATGGGGTTCAACGTGTTGGACTTGGACCTATCCTGAAAAACTGGATATATAGAATCCAGTTGATAATGATTTACCTTCTTGGAAAATATTGATCCTCCAAAGTGGTAAATCATTATCAAATGGTCATCCAGCTAACAATTTTTATTTATTTATTTATTTTCTTATAATGATGTATAGTGTAATTTTGTTTGCCAGATAAAGGAATAAGTATGAAGTAAATATGTAAATGTATTAATTCAAACCATAATGTCAATTTGTATTTTCTTTTAAGTTATGAATTGCATGCACACAAATCAGATTATAATTTAATTTTTATTTTCTTATATATTTTTTGAATTAATATTCCATTTAAACTTACTTGTAGTTCACACCAAGCAACAGCTACACCTGTAGAAGTATCTAAACCTTTATAAACAGTCTTAAATGATCCCCGACCAATTTCTTCTTCAAATTTCAGAAATCTTCCATCTGGAGATGTATCTCTAGCTTTGACTGCCTCATCTTCTTCTAATGTAATATCAGTACCTTCAGTCCTATTTATATCATCCAAAGATTTTTCAATTAAAAATTCTTTCTGTGAAGAAATAATCCCTTCATTTATTTGTGTATCAGTCATTTCTTTCATTGGATTACTATATATTTTTTTAATATCTGTTGAGGATCCATCCTCTAAAGGTATATTAATAGTATCATCACTCAATTTATTAATATGGGAATTAATTTTGATGTCATTATATATCATATTTTCATTGCATTCTTCAAGATTTTTCATAATTTTATTACCTCCTATTTCCACAAAATTGTTATTTTTTATTTTTGAATGATGTTCTTTTTGTTGTTTTTGTATTTTATTTCCTTCTTTTTTCTCTACTACTGATTCTGAAGCTTGATTTGAAACAGATTTACAGACATTTGATTCTAAAGATACTGTTGAAGAATTAAAATCAGAAGTAGCCATATCCTGTTTCTTACTAGATTTATAGGTTTTCAAAAAAATATCATTGTGTATAGATACAGAAGAATCTTTTTTTGTACTTGAATTTTCTATTTGATTCACAGGCTTAGGCTTTACAGAACATTGAGAAAATTTTTCACTCTTCAATTGTGATTTTTTAACAGAACTGCTTAAATGTGGATAATTACTATTTTTAAAGAGATTTTCTGATTTAACTTTGTTAGTAACACTATCATGTAATGTAGGTGGATGTTGTTTTACAAGTGAGACAGTTTTTAAAGAATTACTTGGAGTTCCTAGATATTCTGAATCATTTTTTGTTGTTTCTAAAGTAGACAAACGATTTGAATGTCTTACTAAACGAGACTGGGAAGACTTTGGTAAATTTAATGGTGAAAGTGTTGGCTTGTTTCCTGAATTAGAATAACGAGTATGCTGATTAATTGTTACAGAGTGCTTTAATACTTCTCTGGAAGAAACAATTACATCTGATTTTGAAGATTGATGGCAGTTATCATTTTGCAATGTATCCTTCACTTTTCTCTTCAGCATATCGAATCATAAATGTAACAGATATCACCTACAATAATAAATAAAACTCTTAATAAATAATAATTTTATAAAGAAGAATTCAATGTTATTTTATAATTTAAGTAAAGTTAATCTTTTAACTAAATAAAAATTTTAATAATTACAAATATTTTTCACTAAGTTTATATAATGTGCAGATATCATTATTATTAATTATAATGTCACAGGTACACTATCACAAAAAATTCTCAATTTGATCCTATGTTGAAACATGTTTTTACTCCATATAAATTGGTTTAAATTAATAATTTATTAATTTAAACCAACTTATATGGAGTAAACATGTTAGTTATTAATTACTCTAAACTTAATAGAAATTATTTCAATTATTAAAATTTCCATTTAATCCAAAAGTTTAATTTGGCAAGATAAAACTTATTTAAATTAAAATTTCTATTATTTTAATAAAAATATAAATTCAAGAAATTTTTATAAAAAAAAATATTCTCTAATATAATGCATTTAATATATCACCAAATAACAAATATGCAGTATCCATCATATTGTTATGTTAATGTGAAATAGTAAATTCAAAAACAAAAGCACAAAGCTGCAGAAATTTATTTATTTGACAAACATTTTCAACCCTCCTTTAGGGCCATCATCAGGTCTAATATAAATTTATATTTATCTTGTAATGGTTTGTAAGGTACAAATTTTTACATTCCCCATTTACACACATATGGTGAAAAAATGGACAAACAATTGTAATCATCATCAAGGATATCTTAAGCAGAGTTGATATTTGACTCAAATTTAAAATAACTAAAACATGTAATGGACATCTAAAAAGTTCTCAGCTGATATTATTAAAATTTGACTATGAAAAATGCACTATCAGAAAGTACTTCCAATATATACACTAGAATAAAATGGTTAGGTTTGAAATACATAAATGTTAATACAATTACATATACATCTAACTTATAAGACTGAATAATAAAAGTATAAACTTAAAAATGGATATAAGCATTAAACTGTAAACCTTCTCCAACATTAAAACAATGTGCACATTGGAGAAAAGGTGTGCCACCTATTACATCTAAAACACTATGAAGGTTTGTTTAACCTATTTTACAAAGTTTTTACTAACCACTTTTATACATGAGAAAAAGAATTTGTCACCACACGTGTAAACAGGAAGGTAAAAATCTGTATTTTATAAGTTTATGTTTATCTTGTAACAGTTTGTATTAGACCTAATGACCCTGAAGAAGGGTTGAAAACATTTGTCAAATAAAGTAATTTTTCAACCTTGAGCTAGTTTTGGAATTTACTGTTTTACAGTAGTGCAAAAACAAAAAGATGCAAAGATTGTTAATGTGTAATTCATGGTTCAATTCCAACACCATATATTAATAAAATATAGTACTACAATATTTTATATATCTCATATAAAATATAAAATGCACAATAATTTTATTTTCTATATTTTAATTATTATTCAATATAATATTTATTGCAATCATGAATAATTGTTTATCATACCATCCAGGTGAACTTCAAAACAAGTCTCATCAGTCTCTACTATTACATATGTTTCATTACACAAATTGGCTATAATGTAATTAAATGTAATGTAAATAATGACTAATTAAATGTTGAAAAAATCTCCTAATTAGATTTAATTATGATTTGTTAAATGAATGCTGTTTATAAAATACATTCTTTCTCATATATCTATCAACTTTTACCCATTTTCATAATTTAAGTATGCACAGGAATACAAATTTATACCAATAATCTGCAATGGATATCCACGATCAATTCATTTATGCCTTTAATGTGTAGTAGTTAAGAGGAATTTTACAATTTTCATTCTTTTAATGCAAATTTTTCTACATTATGCATAAACAGAGAGAAAGAATGCCAAAAATATTTACAAATTTAAAAATGATACATTTTTGTAATGAAATTATTGGTGATAACATAAAAGAAAAACCTAACTCTTGAACAGAAGCTAGATATTATAAAGTATTTTGAATATAATGAAAGGGCATATGACATTTTTCATACGACAGTGAATAATAGCATATGCTTTATATCATTAGGCAGTAATAAAAATATTAAAACAAGCTTTATTGCTGGACATAAGTTTAGATGCTACAAAATCTGTAATATAAGAGTCAAAGGAAGTTGAAAAAATGGAAGAGCTTCCAAATAAATGGATAGAAATCAAACAAAAAAAGCAATCTAGGGAAAGATTTCTCGATATAAATGAAAAATCTTTATCAGTTTATGAACTTAAGAAACGGTTAAAAATCTTGGAGATGTATCTTTCTTCAGTGCTTTTGCTTTTCTTTGTTTTATGCCATTTTCTAACTAAAAGTTACTAAGCAGTAGAATATGCAAATACCCACACATACCTCTGATGAAATTAGTTATCAGGTAAAGAATGCAATTCAATGGAAGGATCTGGATACTTGAAAAAATTTGGAAGTATAGGATTCAGAACTAAACCTATAATCTCCAGATTTCCTTTAGTGCTTTTTATTTTTTAAATTGCCAGTTGCCATTCAATCCTTGCAGATTACTTAGTAGTAGGATCATTTCATGCTTTACCTCAGGCTATATACCCAGCAGAAAAGTCAGCTGAATTTAGAGAAAGGACCAACAGATTGGACAGATGTTTTCTGAAATCCTTTATATAATTTTGAAATGTAGGACCTAAATTCAATCTCAAGATCTCTGAATGGAAACCAAAACAGTTTTACATAGCCAATTCAGTCAATTCTCTCAATGCTAGTACTGGCTGGTTTGCTATTTTTAAAAACCACTATTCTTTCCATAACAAGTTATCTTTAAATTTATTAAAGACAAACTATTAAATTTATTGTATTATCTTATTATCAAAAATAAACATATATTTAAATTATGCCCTTTTGAATTAGACTAATTATTAAATTTGTTTTGAGTGTGAGTGATTCTTTTGTACTCTGACCTAACCCTATTTTTCATATCCTGTTGTTTTCTATAGCATTAAGTTTCCCAAGAATATAATTAACAGAGACAATTACTAAAAATAATCAAGAATAACCAGCAGTTAATAAAATATTATAGTCAAAATTAAACATTAAATTTCTATTCAATCAAGTTAGTCAAGATCACTGAATTCTTCATATGACCTTTTTCATTATTAGATTTAAGCATCTTTTTTTGAAAATTAAAATTTATCAATTTCAGCTTTACTGAAAATGAACATTATTATTTAAATATAACTAGAATATTCACATATTCTGGAAAATATCTCACAATTACTACTTGATATGAATGAAATTTACACACATTATCGCAACCTTCTAGGGAACAAAACCTATTGAAAATGATCAATATTAGATCATGTGATTGGACAGATGTGAAAAATATCTCACAATTACTACTTGATATAAATGAAATTTACACACATTATCGCAACCGTCTAGGGAACAAAACCTATTGAAAATGATCAATATTAGATCATGTGATTGGACAGATGTTTTCAAAACAATCATGTAAATATTTATCAGATTTGAATGAAATTTATAAATATTGTTGTGACCTACTGAAGAATCATGAATACAAAAAAAATTATCAAATTAATTCATTATTAATGCATAGTAAGTGAACTGATTTTGATCATTTTTAGCATACAGATATCCCTCGTTATACATGATCTCACTTCACTCGTTTTCATTATAACGCAATTTTAAAAAGAAAATTAATGTTTTAAATTAAAAAAAAAAAAATTTCGTTTAAAAACTGTATTACGTAGATGAGACAAATGTGGATGAACTGCTCAAGTCCCACTTCTCAGAGCTTACTAATGAAGAGCTACTGGAAATGGAAAACAACATGAATGATGTTTTTCATAATTTGTTTAAAAACTGTATTACGTAGATGAGACAAATGTGGATGAACTGCTCGAGTCCCACTTCTCAGAGTTCACTAATGAAGAGCTACTGGAAATGGAAAACAACATGAATGATGTTTTTCATTTCCAGTAGCTCTTCATTCATGAGCTCTGATAAGTGGCTCCTAAAGAGCTTAGTGAAGTCATTAGTGAGTTCAAAGGGCTCCTGATTTCTGGAAATGGAAAACAACATGAATGATGATGTATTCCATTTTCAGAAATTAAGAGCCCTTTGTTGCAGAGTCCATCAAATAGCATACAACAAAATAAATGACTGAATTTCTTAAACACGTTGAGAAGAATAATTGAAGAAAATGATCCTAATTAAGCTAGAAGAGGAAGAATGCTGCTCATCAACTGAGTCTCGACTGTTTTAGTAAAAGGTTGATCATCAATTTATCATCCCAGGAACCTAATTAAGCTAGAAGAGGAAGAATGCTGCCCATCAACTGAGTCTCGACTGTTTTAGTAAAAGGTTGATCATCAATTTATCATCCCAGGAACTTCAAGAGAGCAAAAAAAGTGATGATCCATATTCACCAGACTCAGTCCATTCATCATTGGATTGAAGACTATCAGAAATATGTAGTGTAAGTGTTTATGACATTGAATTAATTAAATTGACTCATCCAACCATTCATTCATTAAAAATTTCTTTTGCTCACAGGTGTAAAGTTTTCATTTTTTTTTTATCCTTCTGAAGAAACTATTATCTCTATCTCACCGATGCTAAATTCAACTCACTTTATGTGATTATTTCATAGAACCAATTACTCCTTTCTCTATCTCACCGATGCTAAATTCAACTCACTTTATGTGATTATTTCATAGAACCAATTAATCAGATAAAGCGAGGGACACCTATACACAATTCTCTAGCAGATCCCAATAATATACATGTATATAAAATATGTATTTAATGTATATTATTGGAAATGTAAATCCCAATAATATACATGAATTTCAATCAAATCCATTATTATTTATGAGATATCATTTTGAAAACAGACATCCAGTCATACATGATCTAATAATGATCATTTTCAATTCAACTAATAAAAATACATTTAAAAAGAACCTATATTAAAATATCTTGTTTTACTTTCTTATCTTGATTTTTACTTTTAATTAAAAAGATAAATTATTTTAATTCTGGTTCTTTTTAAGCATATTATCATTTTCTCCAATAGTCCCAACAACATATATGAATATTATCCAAATACAGTGATACCTCGGTTCATGAACATAATCCGTTCTTTGACCCTATTCATAATCTGAAAAGTTTGTGATCCGAATCAATTTTTCCTATTGCAATTAATGTAAATCCAAATAATACGTTTTTTTGTCCTAGAAAAAATTTTTGAACATGTTATGGCTTTGTGTGTGGAAATAATACAGAGAGGAAATAAATATAACAGTAATATTAGAAGAAAGCAGCAGTAGTAATTTCATTTTTGAACAATTTTAATCATATTTCTCACTGATAGAATAATTAAAATAATAAATACTGATTTTAAGTAATGTTTCCTAGTCATCCTTTTAAGAAATATTACATTTAATTACCAAAATAAAACTAATTTTACAGTACAATTTACCTTTTAACTTTTTTGGGAGCCGTAATAAGGGATAAATTTTAATTAAATAAAGAAAAAACTAAAATATCAACACTTGTTGTTGGGACTACTATATCCACGTGAGCTGGGCAAACTAGGTTGCTGCTGGAGGCGAGGCTATGCACAGGGTTTTGTGCACGGCGAGTCACGTGCGCTCCGTGCATGTGTGTTCGTGAACCGAAGCATCGTTCGTGAAGCGAAGCAAAATTTGTTTGCAAATGCTGTTCGTAGACGCGGCGAGTCACGTGCGCATGTGTTCGTGAACCGAAGCATCGTTCGTGAAGCGAAGCAAAATTTGTTTGCAAATGCTGTTCGTAGACCGATTTGTTCATGGACTGAGATGTTCGTAATCCGAGGTACCACTGTAGAATAATATTTATGCCATTATCATGCTGGAAAACAATCAGATGGACAAACCTAATTCATACACTTCTTTAATTCCATTTAGGAATGAAAAGAATCAAACTTCATAATTTAAGTTTTAATTTGGTTCATACATTTTTGCTGGGAAATTTATTAGTACATACCAATTGGAATTTGACTTACAAATTTTCCCAATGAACAAAAAACTTATTTTTTTCATTATAAGAAATTAATCTTCACAATAACAAACATTTTGCATAAAACAATGAATGGTTAGACTTAGGACTGCAATGTGATATATCAAAAATATTTTACTCAAATGTATGCTATTAATTCAAAAGTTTTTCAAAAAAATACACAAGTAAAATTAATTACACTATTTTTAGATAGTGAAATAAATACCCAATTATAAGATAACTTTTTGCAAAATGATTTACAGTTACAATATTATAATAATAATTAAGGCTTTGCAAATTATTTTCTGTCAGATCAAAAATTTTTCACATATCTTAAAATATAAGACATTAAAAAATGATTTTATTTATTGCCTTAAGGAAATGAATATGAAAATACATCTTTTTCATGATAACATGCACCATATAGATAACTTATTTACAACACTGCCATTGTTTAGTAAATAATTCACACTATTTTATATTTTTTTGTATAATGTGCATTATCATCATCTTTACATTTTTCTATATACAGTCATCCCTGAAATTACATAATAAGTCATTCTGAAACCAGTGATATGATTTGAGACATACATCAATTGTAAAGTTTATTGAAAGGAAGAATTCTATACAGCATTCCCATCCCCTCTCTAAGATAACAGAATAGTAAGATTGTATATTAGTATATACACTAAGACAATATATTGATACACAAGATAGTAACAGATAGTATATTGTGTATTGTATGCATACACGTGTCTTTAATTCCATTGGATGATTGAGGTATAAAGTAATTGCAAATAAGGGTGTTTTAACTATTATATAAGCATATTAAGGGGAGGAAGGAGCAGGGCTGCCAAGAGAGATTTTCAGGCCCATGACAAGTCTGTGGTCCAGGCCCCACTTAAGAAAGTGCATCACTTTGGTTTAATAAAAAAAAATCATATAAAACATTAAATATTTATTTAAAAAATTGTACAATAAATTCAAAATTTGATACATTACTTACCAGTCTAGATAGACTGCTCACTGTTAGAAAAACAAAGCTGGCTGAAATGTAACACATAACGGATGCGAACATAAATTCAATGATATAGCAAATTGACTTTGTTTTGGTGACCAGACATATCCAATCTAACTTAATAAATGTGATGACCAGCTCCAAACAAAGTCAATTTGCTAATTCATCAAATTTACATTCACATCTGCCATATTGTTGGCCAAAATTACAATATTTCGGCCAGCTTTGTTGTTCTAACACTGAGCAGTCCATCCAGTTTAACCACGCACAGCCTACACTATACAGTTTCATACTTTACAATCACAAAATTTTTGTCTATCAAAATACTGTTATATACAAGATAGTTTATTTTGGCATGATTGCTTTAGATAATCCGATAGTTTGCAGGCTGCCATGAGTGCATTCTGGCTGTGGTCTGCGAACTATTGAATACATTATGTGACATGTCGGGTCCTTTTTGATGCCAGGCCCCTGACAAAAGTCTCTGTTGTCATCCCCTCTCAGCAGCCCTAGGAAGGAGTAAAGAAATATTAATATTTCTTAATGTAGGGCCAAAGAAGTCAAATTGAATCAATCACAGTATTTTTAGCAATACAAAATTTTATTTTAAAGTAATTGGAAATGTTTTCAGTTTACAAAGTTAAATTATCTTCAGTTACATTGGAAAAAGATGCAATTTAAATAAAAGTTCAATTCATACACTATTAAAAATATTCTAGAACAAATTCATTTTTAAACAGAGTTTTAAAAACAGGTTTTTACATTTTTGCAATAAATGTTGTTGATACGGTTCACAATATAGTACAATATGAATTAAAAGATATTAGCCAAGAGAGTTTATGAGAATAATATAGTTAAATGGCAAGATTCATAAAGTGATAAAACCTTGCACAAATCATGCATCAAAACAAGTAATGGATAGCAGTGAGGTCACAAACAGCATTCAGAGGTCTTGCCAATGCCATTGTTATATTGTATAAACCAATGTTCTAAATTGTTTAGACTAATTTATTAAAATTATATTTAAATTTATAAATACTACAATTGGAAACCATATTAACATTTATTGCAAAAATATAAAAACCAATTTTTTAAGACTATTTCTATTTAAAAAACAAATTTGTTCTAGAATATTTTTAATAGTACATGAATCAAACATTTATTTAAATTATATCTTATTACTTTCTTGTGTAGTTGAAGATGGTTTAACTTTGTAAACCAAAAATATTTCCAATTTCTTTAAAATAAATAAGGTTTTAATACTGCTAAAAAGTGCTATGATTAATTTAATTTATATAAAACTAAGCAGTGAGCTTTAGTATACATCATTGCTTATGTAAGAATTTTAAAATTTAATTCATATACTTAACTATCAAGAGTCATAGCAGTGACTATAAGCCAAGTACAGCAGTCACTGATTGATTCTTATGATCAGAGTCATTAAGCCAAAATACAATTTGCTGTAACTTTTAAATACAGTATTAAAACTTACAGCAAGTTGGTCTTAAATTTTATTAAACTGATAATTACATTCAAGAAAAGTATTCAACAGGACACCAACTGTCAAATTTGAAGTTTTAAATTCAATTAATAATCAACTAGAGCAGTTTAAAAATTGCAAATATCAACAAAAAGCACAATTTTTCTCCTCCTCCTCCACCGATAAGTTTACTGATTGCATTATTCAACCCTAGATCAGTGAAATTTGGTATGTATATATATGCCAAATTTGAAGTTTTAAATTCAATTAATAATCAAACTAGAGCAGTTTAAAAATTGCAAATATCAACAAAAAGCATAATTTTTCTCCTCCTCCTCCACCAATAAGTTTACTGATTGCATTATTCAACCCTAGATCAGTGAAATTTGGTATGTATATATATATATTTCTTAGATTACCTGAAATCCCCTAAAAATTTCAGCAAAACTGGGTTAAAAAATAAAAAAGGAAAATAGAGGGTTCATTTCCATAAACAGTTCTACATAGCAGATTAACTGTTTTTGACCAAATTTGATATAAAAATATATCATAGTTCAATTAATATCATCTGAAAATTTTGGCCAAATTGGGCTAAAATTAATAGTAGTAGATGATAATGATTCTCTTTTCTAGAAATGTCTCTCTAGGTCACATTATTCAACAGTTTTCAAACAAATGTAGAATTTAAATGTTATTTAATATCTAAAATAAGCCAAGAACAATATTAAGAAATTAGGATTTTTTTTACAATTTAAATAGAATTACTTTGGTTGATGTTACTATTTTATTTTCCTAAATTAACAACCAAGAAATCACATCTAAATTGGTGCTACTTGGTTAATGATTTAAGAAAATAAACAATAACGTCAAACAAAGTAGTCTCATCTAAATTTTAACAAAAATTCTAATTTCTTAGTGTTGTGCTTGGCTTATTTTTTATTTATTAGATGTTTTTGATGAAATTTGTATAATTACATGAACTACCATACAAATTTGTTATATTTTACATTTTTATGTTATATTTTTGTTGCACTAACTTTAAAAATCTAAGGGTGCGGCTATGCAGATGCGAATTTAGCAGCGAGAGTGAGATTTCTGGTTTTATTGCTCTCACAGAGTGCAACTATACACAAACGAAAGCTGAGAAATCTTGCGAGCTAGAGCGAAAAAATACTTCTCGCTTATATCCAACTCGGTTTGATGCTTCTCGCGGCTTTTGGCTTCTCGGTATATTGTGCGCCTGTGCAATCTCTCCTACCTCATTTTCATTTCCAACATGGATGCCTTTAACTAGCTAGAACAATCTCATATAAAAGAAAAATTAAAGCTTTTTTTATGCTATTTGGTTATTTTCAGACTGAACTTGATGGTGAAGAAGCTGTAAGCAAAGTTTACTTGAATGAGATTAATACAAATATGAAAATTTTTAGATTAGAAAAGTTTTGTAAAATAAATACAAAAATGTAATTTGTTTCATCAGTCTAATAATTACTTATTAAAAACATACTTTTAATATTTGCATCTATATTTTAATTATTAGACTAATGTAAAAATTTCATCCTCCCATGTCATGAATTTTAAAAAAATATTAAATGGTTTTCTAATATGGATTTACCTCTGGAATAACATTATTTTTTACTGATTATAAATTTTTATTGTAGAAGTGTTTTTTTTATGTTAAAGCAATTATAGATAGAACTATGATACAGCATTTCAAAGCAACTGTTTTTCCAATGATATGATCTTAGATCATATTATTGGAAAAACAGTTGCTTTGAAATGCTATATCAATATAGTTGCTTTGAAATGCTGTTTAGTTTTTCCAACAATTGCTTTGAAATACTGTATAGTTTTTCCAATTAACTATCATTGGAAAAAACTAGCACTGTCAGGAGAGAAATCATAAGAACAACAATGTTGTTCTTATGATCTCTTTAATAATAAAGCATGAATGATTTCTCTCCTGATAGAACTGGATCTACTAATCAAACAGTATACAGTGGTGCCTTGCAATTTGACGTCCCGCAATTTGTCGATTTCGCAATTCGACATTTGAGTTGCGAGGGTTGCGCATGCGCTTGCATGGAATTGTGTGATGTCATTTGCTATTTGTCAGTTCTTTTTGGGCTACTTTGGTGTTTGCCCGTGTTGTTTGTGTTAATTTTCAATTCTACATTTTTCAGAAAGTAAAAAATTCATAATTATTATTATTTTTTTGAGTGAAATATAAGGATGGGCTCAAAGAGAACTGACCAGAGGAGTAATTCAGAAAAAAAGAACAACACTCGATTAAGCGAAGAGACAAAGAAAAAAATTGTAGATAAAGTGAAGAAAGGTAGAACAATTAAAATGTAACTCCAGTATGGCGTTCCTAGAACAACTGTGGCAACATTTTGCCACAGAGAGAGAAGATTATGGGTGCTAGGATGTCTGCTGGAAGACTTCATCAACATCCAAGGGCTAATAAATTGTGTTGTGTATAAAATAGTGTTTTTTGTAATTTAGTGTGTTATACAATAATAAAACACATGTAATATTCTATATAAAATAGTGTATTTTGTAATTTAGTGTGTTATATAATAATAAAACACACATAATAATGTATTTTGGCATCCAAGGACTAATAAATCATGTTTTGTGTATAAAATAGTGTATTTTGTAATTTAGTGTGTTATACAATGTATTGTGTATAAAATAGTGTATTTTGTAATTTAGGTATACAATAGTGTGGTGTATAAAATAGTGTATTTTGTAATTTAGTGTGTTATACAATAGTAACAATAAAGTAAATAATATTGTGTATCTCTCTCACCTCACCCATTAGTTAGAGAAGTGGGATGGCAACCAATAACGAATTAATCTATTTTACATAGACTTATATGGAAAATATTGTACCACAATTCGACAATTTCTCAATTCGACATTAGCTCAGCAATGGATTACTGACGAATTGCGAGGCACTACTGCATCTTTGTCAGTAAGAGAAATAAACATAAACACAACAACAAAAACAAAATTATGATTAATACAGCTCCTGCACATACTATTTCATTTGATAACATTTCGATTTAGTCCACCTATTTCAATGATAATCAAATATGAATAGAAGATTTGCTTCAGGTTAACTGCCTTCAAGCAACTTCATTAATATAAACCCACCTTAAATGTTATCAATTACAAATTATAAAATATATACTTCCTTACATTTAAATAGCACTATAGGAGAAAGGAAATAAAATCTTAGTAATTTAAAGGAGTCAATAAATTGCTTATATAGGGGAAGGGAAGGTCTAAAATGATCAAAATTATGTTTACATAATACTTGAATGGCCTCTAAAATAAGAATTGCACTCAAACATTGGCAGATATATATATATCTGTCAATGTTTTGTCATTGTGTGTTAGACACAATATATATATTGTGTGTTATCCTTCCAAAAATAAAGTAGAATTCTATATCTAGTGGAACACAAATCAAATAAATTGTAAAAAATAGCAAAACTTTAAATAGATCTGGAATGTTATTCACATTCAGTACAAATACAAATGAATAAAATGCATATCAAAAGCTAATAATAAACTACTATAATCTATAAACTTATTTCATTATATGAAATTCTTCTGCATTAAAATGTTATTACTGTGCAGCATTAGAATTACATAAAATTAATATCAAAATCTTGTTCATTGATAATATTGCAAGGCGTATACAGTAGTTTGCATGTTTACAAGCTACCTTATTCTCAGAATGAGCTCATTAAGTAAGAACTCAAAAAACAAGAATCAATTTCCCCATAGACAATGTTAAAATCTGGTATTTCATTTTCACCAATGCAATTTGACCACAATAAAATTGAGATAACAAAATCAATAGTTTATGATTAAATAATGATTTAATTATCTAAAGAAATGAAAATATAACTATTAAAATCAAACAAAGTAATTCAATGAAAAACAGCTCAAAAATAATATATTAACACAAAAATATATTATCACAAAATTTAAGGAACAATATATTAACACAAAATTTATTACAGGTAGTAGCGCTTTCGATATACAATCCTCATCAGCTACCAAGAGCATAACGAATATAACAAATTAAATATAACAAATTGTTTTAAAGAATGCCTAACGTTCTGATGGTTTAAACGTTGCTATGGCAACACAAATACAAATTTTGCCTGTTGATCTGACTATTGTTGATGTTGCAATGATGTCATGTCTCACAAGCATGACATTACCAATATGTAACAATGAATGACATCACAAATATCATCAGTATGTTTGATCACCATCAAAATGTAAAATTAGCAGAAGTGCTTGAACTACTTAAAAGAAGTAAGCATTCCCAAATGATCAATGATAACCAATTGGAAATATTTCCTGCAGCATGGTTATGCACATTGCAGAAGAATAAGTAATAAATCTATATTTTTTATTGTTTTTCTTTTTAAATCCGTTGTTTATAATATTTCGTATTTTTAAATATCACAAAAATGTGCGATATACTTTTTTTGAACACACAAACAATTCAAAAATACATTCTAAATGTTATAAAAGTGCTATTGATACCTTTATGTATTCTCTCTTAAATAAACTTTTTTTTTCATGCCTTAATGTTTGTTTACTAGGAAGACTTAAGTCAAAAGGATGGGTAGAGATATTTTAGTGTAATGGAATAAAATATTTGCATTTGATTTTTAATATTGAATTTGAATAGAAGTGTTTTTAAAATTCTTTAATTAATATAAATGTTTTATTTAGAACAATTCTTTTGAGTGTTATTTCTCTACTGAATGAACCAAATACATTTTCACCTGCCAATGTTGATGCATCTGTAATGTATCGTCGATGGAAAGAATCTAGAGGAAAAGATAAAGAATATGAAAACATCATTAGGTAAGATCTCTTTGATGTTGATTTTGGAAAGATAAAAATTTTGTTCTCTTATTACAGAATAATAATTTTTCACATCTGTGACAGGAAACAAGTACTTGCTAGCCGAATGGAAGCTGAGAAGGATAATGTTGTGGTACCTACGACTATAGAAGAGTACTGCATCAAACATAGCGCCAAACCTTCTGAAACAGAGACCGATATGACGGACTTCTATGATGATGACTATGGGGACGACATGGATGATAATGACGAAGAGGAAGAAGAAGAATATAATGATGACAATGAAGACTCTGGAAATGGTGAATCATGATGAATTAGTGATATACTATAGCTATATTTTGCCGAACAGTGGTGAAGATTATAAAGACAAAAAAAAGAAAAAAAATTATAAACTTCATTGACAATAAGAACAAACCCAGCCAAAACTGTTGTTTTTTCCTAGCTGGGTACTTAGAGGTGTATGGGAAGATACAGGTGACAAAAATAACAAAAAAAAATAACATATATATGGAATGATTTCTGCTGGATTCTGTACACTTCATGCTATAATACTGAAGTTTGGAAGATATGCTTACGTAAGTGATTTTGAATGATGAATTATTTTGTAAATTATTTTTGATTTTTTTCTTCTGGTGAAAAAGTGAGATTTTACTTACAGCATAGCTTCCTGTTTTTTTATTATCAATTTTTTCTGCCCCTCCCTCTTCCTTAAGGAAGATCTTATCAATTTATTCTGTTAGTTTGTCATTTTTGACTCTTTACATCAATTTTTTTTTTTTTTTTTTGTTGTAGAAAATGTTTGTCTGATAGATTTCTTTTCAAATATTGATCAGTTTGTCCAAGTCTAGTATCATTCTTGTATTTTATCCCTTTTTTTTCCTTCTCCTTTGTGTGCTAAAAATTATGTAATGCAGAATATGAAATAAACTTATGTATAGTATTATTCCTAGTTACTTATATTAAAAAATTGTATTAGTCTTTGATTTTTCCTAAAGTTATTAATGTCACGAAACATGTTTTCTATCTGCTAAACATGCACCTTTCAATCTTCTAAAGTGATTGAGAAATTGAAGTCTGTTTGAATATTTTTTTTTTTTTAATATTCACAAAATTTAATTGAATTTTGTGTATAAATTTATTCCCTCAAAAGTGGCTGTATGCAGAGAAATATTGCATAAATTAATAAATATAATTTTAAATTCTTTCTTCGGAACTCTTCTGCATAACCAACTTATGTACTGATGTTTATTCATTACTTTAAAGCATGCACAATTAAGTTCCTCAAATAAAAGAAAGTTAAGTTCCTTTATGTGCATAAAATTGAGGAATATGAATAATAGATCAAAATATAATTTTTTTTTTTTTTGTAGTATGATTTTTTGAATTTTTTATTTATTTTTATGCAGATTGTTTGATATTTGTAATTGAAGTTCTAAAACGAAAAAGTAGACTTGATTTCAAAAATTAAAATTTTTGTTTTACAATTTTACTGATTTGATTTCTTGAATGTCTTATAACACACTTGTCATCTAAATGTTTTTTTTTTTTTCTTTACTCTCTTACAAATGGCACAGTGTTTTCATATATAAGTTGGTTAGATTTTGACAATTAAAGACAAAATGAAAACTCGATATAATAATATCTCACTTAAATTACATATACAGATTTTTCTCGACTTATGAATGACTCATACATGTGAGCATGATGCAATTGATTAGCCATCATTGTTTAGCACAAATTCATACACAACAGTCTGATATGTCAGCAGTGTTTATTTTTATGTCTGATTCCTTTAGATTTGTTTTCATAAGTATGCCACTATACTGGACTGTATTATAACGAATAAATGATAGTATACAATTGGTAGATAAAAGTATTTCCAACTTGCAAATTGGTTTGTTGAATTATAAGTCGATAACTATCTGCATTGGTTGTTATAAAACATTACTAGTGAATATTTTAATAAGTTTATTTCTGGAATAATTTGTTTTAATAAATAGATATTTCCAAACTATCTAGAAACAAATTAGAAGAAAAAAAATTAATTCTCTGTAGCTCATTATTTTAAATGATTTATTTGATATTTCATAAATATTGTTGATGAAAGCTAAAAGTTATAAAATTGTTCAGAAGTTTTCTGGTATTTCTATAATAAAAATTACAGTGTAAACAAGAAATCACTCCTGAGATGTTAGCAAAATTTGTTATGATTCAATATTGTTTACACTTTTCCTCTTCACCGATTGCCAATATTTTAAATTTAAAACTTGTGTTTATAAATTTTTGATTTAATTCTTTTTATTAAAAAAATAAACTTGTTTTCCAATATATTATGCTAACTTATTCTTATTCACCAAAAGTTGTTTTTTTAACATCCATAATCATGACTATTAGTCATTTATGAAGATGACTTCATATTTTGAAAATATAACAACTCATTAAAATAAATCTTGTTATATGAAAATGATCATATCAAAAGATTAGACTAATTAAATAAAAATGATATTTAATGTTGATTAATTAGATATATTGATGGTAAGTTTATTAAATCATAAAACATTTTCTATTAAGATGTGGACTTACAGCTGACTCTAAAAGATAGAAACTTCATTTGGTATTTTCTAATTTATTCTTACTTAATTTGGCTGATATATTAGTGTGCAGCAGTTGATGAAAATAAAATCAAATTTACACACTAATTTAAAAGTTTTTACTAATTTTTTATAATTTCGTAATGTATTAATTCAGAGGATTCAAATTATTAACGAGAACATACATCCACTATCTTATAACAGGAGCGCAGTCTGAAATTTTAAAAAAATTTATATAACGGAAAATTATTCACTACATATGTGGGTATGTAGTATTTTAATTATTACATATTATTTTTTTGAGAATTAAGAGCCGTAATGTTATCTATAACTAGTGAAAATTACAAGTGTTTCTTTAGTAACAAGTATAATGCATTCATAAGTTTTATTTGTAATTTGAAATTTACTCTTACGTTTAACTCAAAGGTACCAAACACGGAATATATATCGTATTGTGTAATACATTATTAATTGTACCAATTGGAAGTTTATTTCACAAATTTGAATATAAATATCTGATTATAACACACGGATTTTTGTTGGAAGCACTGTCATTTTGAATTACTGTGATAGCAAATTAAAATAACTGAGTAATTTTATATTACGCTCATTATAAAGGCCATTTTACTACAAGTTTTTGTACTACATCTAGGGATTAATAATTACAAAAAACTGATTCTGAAAACTATCCGATACTTGTCTGGAAAATATTAATACTTATTTTAAATTTTTGATATCAATATATTAAGTATATCTAAATGAATTAAGAAAATAATAAAAAGTGTTATTATTATTTTTTAGGTAAAAATAATTAATAATAATAACAATAATAAAATAATCATTTCTTAAAAAATATCGTTTTACGAAGCATCAAAAATGTTTATAGTTTTATCATCTTTTGCTATTAATTAAATATAATTTAGTATAAATCTGTTTTGTTAAAAATTCTGTATACTTAGTGCACTATAATTTGTTTAATAATCTCATTTAGAAAACAATTGCCACTTAAAACTTTATCGTTTTACGAAGCATCAAAAATATTTATAGTTTTATTATCTTTTGCTATTAATTAAATATAATTTAGTATAAATCTGTTTGTTAAAAATTCTGTATACATAGTGCACTATAATTTGTTTAATAATCTCATTTAGAAAACAATTGCCACTT
Source organism: Olivierus martensii (assembly GCA_000484575.1). Lineage (NCBI taxonomy): Eukaryota > Metazoa > Arthropoda > Arachnida > Scorpiones > Buthidae > Olivierus > Olivierus martensii. The sequence continues at coordinate 87,764 of AYEL01036793.1, forward strand.
AAAACTTTAAAATAATAAAATAATTATACAAGATGTGAACACAGTGGGAGACAAAATTTATGTAAACTTTTTCCGTTTTGGTAGACTTCCTTTACCAAAATAATAACAATTTTATTCGACAACTTTGTTTATGCATAGACAATAGATGCAAGCTCAGTTTTTAGATAGAGTAATTTAATAAATAAATCAATAATTAATTATTCTACCTAAAATCAGAGCTTGAATCTATTGTTTGTATCAAAAAAGTAGAAAGTTGTGTTTATTTTTATTTATGCATATCACATTACATACTATACAAACTAAATCCAAACACACAAACTCATAAAAAACACACCTTTTATCTTTAATCAATAAGTAAAAATTTTTCTGTAGCAATAGAAAATTTTGATTAAACAAGGTGTTTTGTAAATATAGTATTTTTATTTATTAATTATTATTAGTAGTACTTATCATTTATTTTTAATGTAAATATTTATGTTAACATCTGGAACAAATTAAAATTACATGGTGTTATATGTGTCATATTCTTTCTGTAACTGAAGCGGAATTGTAACATCCGAAAGAACTTTTACTTATTGATAAAGTTTATTTTAATTCTGGTCCTTTTAAATGTGTTTTTTATGAGAATATTGCATTATATTAATGTATTAGTTGCCTGAAAATTTTGTAATTTTATAAGAAAATTACACAGTTTTAAAAATGACAGATTTAAATGTCATTAATCTGCAATAAGAAATTGCTTCTTCATTTAATGAAACACTAAAAAAGATAAAAAGAATTAAAATAAGAATTATGTACCAAACACTATACCTATATTAAGATGAAAACTAAATATGTAATCTTTATTTTAAATAGTAATATTTAATTTAGATTAATATAGGTATAGTGTTTGGTACATAATTCTTATTTTAAGATGAAAACTAAATATGTAATCTTTATTTTAAATAGTAATATTTAATTTAGATTATTATTATTACACAAAATAAGTTTCTTCAAAAATCCAGCAATCCAGTTTGCCCAGCTCATATAGATACAGTAAAGTTCCAACAAGTGTTGATATTTTAGTTTTTTTCTTTACTTAATTAAATTTATCCCTTATTATGGCTCCCAAAAAAGTTAAAAGTGTTAGTGAAGGTGGTGTTAAACATGCTTTCTTCTAATATTACTGTTATATTTATTTCCTTTCTGTATTATTTCCACACATAAAGCCATAACATGTTAAAAATTTTTTCTAGGACAAAAAACGTATTATTTGGATTTACATTAATTGCAATGGGAAAAATTGATTCGGATTACAAACTTTTCGGATCACGAACAGGGTCAAGGAACGGATTGTGTTCATGAACCGAGGTATCACTGTATATCAAACTATGTAAATTCTTTAGGTATATACATACATATCCACATTTTTAATAAAAATAATTGATAAATGGGATTGAATTTCAATGGTGTATAGCTGAGAGAGAAAGGTTTAAAAAAGAATAAACATTTCTTGATTACAGCATATATAAGAATTATGTGATATTTATATTATAAGACTCATAAAAAAATTTTTGTTTAAAATTCCTTCAAAAATTCTCGATTTAATAAAATTTCCACATATTGCATGAATTTTTTTCCTAGCTATAACACTGATTTGAAAAATTATAGATTGAAATTTAATATTAAACTGTAGTATCGGAATAGTTTAAGCATGAATAGTCATTCTTGACTTTTTGATTAGCAGCAGTATACTGTTAGTATTTCATTAAAAAAATTAAAATATCCAGCATTTCAAAATGCATTTTTAAAAATATATGAAATATTTAATAATAAAATAATCCATCGAAAAATGTACATTTTCTTATGTACTTAGAAGAAATATTTTTATATAATAATAAATTTCTCTCGATACTTGAAAATATCTAAATAAGTGTATCAATTATAAAAATGTCGGCAAAATAATCCATCGAAAAATGTACATTTTGTTATGTACTTAAAAGAAATTTTTTTATATAAAAAAAATTTCTCTCGATACTTGAAAATATCTAAATAAGTGTATCAATTATAAAAATGTCGGCAAATATCGATAATCTAATAATTCAAGTATAGACGTACCTGTTACATTCCTAACTATATCTAATCCTCGATTTACATGGTATATAATTTTGGTTCCGCAAAAATAAATCTACGCTAACATTTATATAGGAAATGGGGGATAATTCTGTAACTCTTGAATAACTGACATATTTTTTAAAATAGTATAAATTCAAAATTAATTCAGTTCTTACACTGCCAATTTTAGACCAAATAAATATCAAACCGTGTGCATGCGTTAAATTTTCTTAAATTGTAGAATCCTCCCTATTTAATTTGAATTATTATTGAGTGAACTATAATTTAAAGAATATATTAAATGTTTTAAGTGCAGTTTAAAACATTCTTCATTTCTTTACTTCGAACTTCTGTCATATTACTGACGTCATCGATAGAGCTCGTGATACTGATTGGCTGAAAATTTTCAAACAACGGGAGCATGTAGGAACTGTAGTAACAGCCAAGTTGGTTTTAGCATGTTATAGAAATCTTTATCAAGAAAAGGAAAAAAAGGGGAAGTATTCAACTAAATCTTGACAAGTTTATAAAGAAAACCCCCGAAAGCACTTAAACATGTCTCTAACTTTATTTATCAATATGTATACAGAATGAACACTTTAAAAAAACAGTTTTTGGTGCACATTTTTTTACATCCCTTGATTTTCGAACATTCAACATTCGCACACACTTTCAGGAACCAATTATGTGCGAAAGTCAAGGGCCACCTGTATGTAGTAAATAAAATCTTATTTTTGATTGATAGTTTTTTTTATGTTGGAAGATGTTTGATGTGATAGCTGACACATTGTCTTTCTGAACTGTGTTAAAAACTACGTCAGCCTTGTCTGTGTTGTTTTTTGCTTCATATCTTCTAAAATTTCAGTGTAAAGAGCAAATGTGCAGGAAGTTAGGCCTAAATTTGAGGCTGCATTCAAGCTTAGGGTCACATTCTTCTATGGGACCTGTAGACAATATGAACAGGCTTTTGGCCTACCTGTGGTCTAAGGAGTGAGCAAAGATAGGTAATGAGAAAATTTCAGGCAATCTGATTGACAGACTACATTTGGTAACAAACAACTTTCTCTCTGGAGAGAAAGGGAGAAAGGAAGAGAAAATGGTAACAGTATTTTCGCTACTCAACAGGATTCCGCAAATAAATGTGAAAGCTCTATGAATAACGATTTCGTGTTTATAAATAAATTTTCATGAATAGTTGAATATGTGAATATTGAATAACGAGAATTGACTGTCACAGATTACATTTGGTAACAAACAACTTTCTCTCTGGAGAGAAAGGAAGAAAGGAAGAGAAAATGGTAACGGTATTTTCGCTACTCAACAGGATTCTGCAAATAAATGTGAAAGCTCTATGAATAACGATTTTGTGGTTATAAATAAATTTTCATGAATAGTTGAATATGTGAATATTGAATAACGAGAATTGACTGTATTAATTTTTGCACTGCTTTCTATAGATCCAAGTGAGCACCCGTTGTTCCAAATGAAATCTGCCAAAGGAACCTGTAAAGTGATGTGCTTCCATCCTCACTCAGATGTAACCTTGCCTCTAATGACTGTTGAAGAAATATTGAAAGTAATTGAGGCCTGGATACACCAGAGTATTGAATTGGGACGACATTACAAATGGGTTCAGGTAAGGTCTAATAGATTTAAACTAATAAAATAATTGATATTGAAATGATTTGACTAGCAAAATATGGGAATTCATAGACCAAGAATTATGAAGCCTGGATACACGAGAGTATTGAATTGGGACGACATTACAAATGGGTTCAGGTAAGATTTAATTGATATTGAAATGATTTGACTAGCAAAATATGGGAATTCATAGACCAAGAATTATCTATAAATATATAGGTAATTTTTGATTTACAAATTTCCATGTTTGAATTTTTTCAAATATGATACATGAAAAAAGTTGAAACAACATTAGATGTGCTATATTTTATAGTTATATATATAACTGGTTTGTAGCAAAATTCAGTCATCTACGAAATAAGAAAAATCAAATGATGGACCAATAAATGGAAGTAGTGTACCTTTTGGATGCCATGGTTTTGTGACACATTGGGCTGATTGTTTAAACGAGTTCTAGACCTCGGCCGCATTCTGAACCGTGGTTTTATAAAATTTGCATTGCTTAAACCAAACGTTGTAGCAGGCGCGTCTTAGACGAGGAATAGAAAAACCGGTTTCTAAAGTATATTTCTAGACCAGCCACTAGCCAGGTTTAGAATCTAGGAGAAAAATCAAATGGTGGACCAATAAATGGAAGTAGTGTACCTTTTGGATGCCATGGGTTTGTGACACATTGGGCTGATTGTTTAAACGAGTTCTAGACCTCGGCCGCATTCTGAACCGTGGTTTTATAAAATTTGCATTGCTTAAACCAAACGTTGTAGCAGGCGCGTCTTAGACGAGGAATAGAAAAACCGGTTTCTAAAGTATATTTCTAGACCAGCCACTAGCCAGGTTTAGAATCTAGACCACGTCTTCTTGCACATGCGTTAAATTTTCATAGTTTGTAGAATTCTTCATATTTAATTTGAATTATTATTGAGTGAAATATCATTTAAAGAATATATTAAATGTTTTAAGTGTAATTTAAAACATTCTTCATTTCGAACTTCCGTGTATTATGATTAAAATATTGCAATTTATAAAAATATGAAAATTTTTAATAAAATTATGAAGTTTTTTTAACTTGTTTGTCATGCTAATCATATTACAGGTTCCTGCTTGTCAAAGTGTTAATATAGAGGAATTTAAAGAGTGCCAATATAATTTTCTATCCTTTTTTATGTCATTCATCGATAGAGTCCGAGATACTGATTGGCTGAAAATTTTCAAATGCCGGAGGCACGTAGGAACTGTAGTAACAGCCATGTTTTAGCCGTAGACCGGTATAGTCAAGGTCTTTGCAATGCTTTTAAAACCACGATTTATCGTCATCGATAGAGTCCGAGATACTGATTGGCTGAAAATTTTCAAACGCCGGAGGCACGTAGGAACTGTACTAACAGCCATGTTTTAGCCGTAGACCGGTATAGTCAAAGTCTTTGCAATGCTTTTAAAACCGCGATTTATCTGAACGCCCTCTAGACCTGGTTTTTGCTGTAAACCGTGCTCCGTTTAAACAATCGACCCATTATGTAAATAACTTCCATTTCTGGACTGTGTCTAAGCCTGTAATTTCTCTGTATAAAACTCAACTATCAATAATAATGAACAATAAAAATTCTTTAACATTTGTATAAAATATAATTTACTTGATTTTAAATGTTTTCATTTCTTTAAATAAATATTTAACTTATTTATTTAATCATAAACTATTGATTTTGTTGTTGTACTTATTGTGGTCAGATTGCATTGCTGAGAACAGAACTTTTGATTTCTAACATTTTCTATGGAAATTTATTCTTGATTTATGAGTTCTTAGCTCTTGACTTTACAAATTAATTCATTCCTGAATGTATTCATAAACTATTTGTATATTATAGTTATATTAAATTGTTAATTACTAGATGATGATAACAATTACATAAATTTCAGTTTTTAGTCACCTAGAGGTGATGTAATTTGGAGATGCTGTTTTTTCAATTTTTTGCAATATTAAATTGTAAAATAGGAAAAATTTATTTAATAATGATACAGTTTTGTTAGAAAATTGGATCTGCAACTTTCTAAAAAATTTGGATGCTGCACCCTGCTTTGCAATAATATAATTTTTGGGTAATTTTTGAAAAAAATCACCTACCGAAACATTCAAATATTGTTTTACAGTGATACCTCGGATCGCGAACAAATTTTGCTTAGCTTTACGAAAGATGCTTCGGTTCACAAACACACACACACGGAATGCATCGAGCACACGTGACTCGCAGCGCACAAAACCCTGAGCACAGCCTCGCCCAGATCGTGAACAAATTTTGCTTAGCTTTACGAACGATGCTTCGGTTCACGAACACACACGCACGGAACAAACTATTTGTATATTATAGTTATATTAAATTGTTAATTACTAGTTGATGATAACAATTACATAAATTTCAGTTTTTAGTCACCTAGAGGTGATGTAATTTGGGACAAATTATAAAACTGTCGTAAATGGTTACATAATATTAATCAAAATCTATCACTGCTTAATTATTTTTTTCTTTTTGAACACCACTTCCATGCATTGTTTATTATAGTGAATCTAGTTTGTTAATTGTTTTATTACTCCTATTACGGTTGTTAAAAATAGATATAGTTTCGACAATCTTTCCTCTTTTCGGGTTTTGTTCCTTACGCAGTAATTTAGTGTCCTCTCACTTTACATACAAATCTGTTATTAAAGCTCTTTGCGCTAAGGTCGTATTAGCGGTTTTATTTAATAAATCTTTTTTGTGCTCAGGTAAACGTTTCTTAATAGATCTTGATGTGTAACCTATGTAATTACCTTCCGTATTATTATCCTTATCATAGAAGGGTATTTGGTAAACACCTAGACATTCTCGTGGTTGCTATGGCAACAATGTTTATAATATTCAAAAAACCAAAGGCGTTCTATGGAATTTGTTACACTCTGGAATTCTTGATATAGCTGATGAGGATTATAATTTAATCAAAAGCGCTTCTAGCATATTGTAAAATATTTAATATTAAAGTATATATATTGTTTCCTGCCTTAGAGCTGTTTGATATCTATTTAGTATAAATTCATTTCATGTATAGATACATAACAGAATTTTAAAGATAATAAATGAAGAACAGTAAAAATGGACAAAGGTGTGAAACCTTCAACATTTATGAAAATAATAATTTATTCCATATCTGCTTTGCTTGTTAATATAAGAAAAAAAATCTTCCTTCTTGGTTGAAAGTTGTCACCACTGCTGTTAACTTCCTTTTCTTTTCCGAAGATTTTTGAAATTGGCAAAGAAATTGAGTATATAGACAATGTTGCCAAACACGCTAAAGTTAATTGGAAATAATTTATTTAAAATATTAACATGATTGTTTATATGTTAATAATCAATTATTATGAGAATTGATACGTACAAATTAAAAATTATATAATCACGTATATATGGTGATTATTAACATATGAAAATAACATATAAACAATCAATTATTATGAGAATTGATACGTACAAATTAAAAATTATATAATCACGTATATATGGTCACTCGCTAATACTGATGAAGCAACCACCAAGGATTTTATGGGCTGATTACTGGGCAGCAATTAATAAGCTTTTTTTAATAAAACGCTTTTTTTTTGTTATTAAACCATGCTAATTCAAAATCATACAGATTGAGTGCTAGGTGTATTTTTAAACTGTTTATTTTCAAATTAAAATAAACAAATCATAATTCACTTGTATATCTTTAAGCATTAGATTAATGTGTAAATGCAGATTAAAAAACAATTATTTCATTTTGTTTATAAAAAAAATATATATTTAGGAAAGAATAAGAATCTGAAATAATTGAGATATTTCTTTCTATTTGTTCAGATAGGTCATCATTTAATTCATGATTTTCTATGTATATTGCAACTTAATATGCAATCTGCCATAAATAGTCTGTATTTTATATATATTAATGAAAATATGATCACTAGTTATTTTGTTTATAAAAAATATATATTTAGGAAAGAATAAGAATCTGAAATAATTGAGATATTTCTTTCTATTTGTTCAGATAGAAAATCATGAATTAAATAATGACCTATGTATATTGCAACTTAATACGCAATCTGCCATAAATAGTCTGTATTTTATATATATTAATGAAAATATGATCACTAGTTGATTTTTATTAATAGCAGTCTCTTGAATTGGCTTGGCAGTGTTCATTCTGATTGAATAAATATATATAAAATCATCATCATTTATTGCATTTATTACACCATTAAAATCTTGAAGAAACAAAATATGATTGTTTTATTTTGCTTCATTGCACAATTGATTAATAATCTCTGATATAAGATCAAAAGTACAGGTTGACATTCAAAAATCCGGATTATTCAGTATTCCGGCATGGATTTCAGGAGCGTATTTTCAAATTTCCCCGCACTGTCGCGCCACTGCTTTCTGGAGCTGCCGTTGATGTTTTGATGTACACAATTCTCAGTTGTTCGATGTTGCTTGCAATGCAATAAATGATGATGATTTTATATATTACACCAATAAAATCTTGAAGAAACAAAATATGATTGTTTTATTTTGCTTCATTGCACAATTGATTAATCATCTCTGATATAAGATCAAAAGTACAGGTTGACATTCAAAAATCCGGCATGGATTTCAGGAGCGTATTTTCAAATTTCCCCGCATTGTTGTGCCACTGCTTTCTGGAGCTGACGTTGATGTTTTGATGTACACAATTCTCAGTTGTTCGGTGTTGCTTGCCACGCTAACACATAGCTCTGCTCATTCCTTCTTTTTTTAATATTTATTTGCTGTTGTTTAGCCCAGTTATGGATTCAGTAAAAGAAATGTGGCATAAAATGTAAACATTGTGCGTTATCCATCGCAGAGAAAGTGGGTTAGTAACGATGTGTCCGTGCGGACCATTTGTGAAAAGTACGACTGTAAATGCGGTAATTTTCTATTAAATATATACAGCATATATAAACCTTCAAAAAATGTGGCATAAAACATAAACATTGGTTGTGCGTTATCCATCGCAGAGAAAGTGGGTTAGTAACGATGTATCTGTGTGGACCATTTGTTTAAAGTACGACTGTAAATGCGGTAATTTTCTATTAAATATATACAGCATATATAAACCTTCAATTATCTGGCATATTCAAAAATCTACCACTTCTCAGGTCCCGAGGTTACCGGATTTTCGAATGTCTACCTGTACTTGTTTTGCGTAATTTTAATATTTTGCACTATAGAATCTTGTTTATTTTGTCATTTGAATGTCATAAGATTCTCAGGTCCTCAGGTTACCGGATTTTTGAATGTCTACCTGTACTTGTTTTGTGTAATTTTAATATTTTGCACTATAGAATCTTGTTTATTTTGTCATTTGAATGTCATAAGAGTTATAATAAATCTGCCTTGTATGGAAGTTGCAAAGTAATATAAGTGACATTTAATAAAAAAAAAAAAAGTATTTTTCTAATGCATCACAGATTTTTTTGCATGTCACTAACAATCACAGAAATTGTAAATTTACAGATACTTTCCATTTTATGTAGTACATACATTATTGAAGAACGTGTGCAATTTGATTTACATTATTGTATATTACTACAGTAAAATTAGACGTTTGCTTACATATATGTGACTTACTTCTCAGCACAAGATGCATTATAATTAATTATTATGTAATATCCATATAGAATTGACAACATATTGGAATAATTATAACATACAATAACTTTTTTCTATAATAGTTGCATACCATTAGTGATATTTTTGGTAATAATGTTAAATAATCATGGATATCAGGGCTTTAAAAGATAGCTTTTTGCTATAATAGTTGAATACCATTAGTGATATTTTTGGTAATAATGTTAAATAATCATGGATATCAGGGCTTTAAAATAAAAATGGTTGTTTTATGTTTAAAATTGGAAACTTTCTATCTTTTAAAATAAGGTCTGAAATTGTATGATTCCATTCTGAATTCGGTCTATATAAAAGTCTTTTTATACAACTATCAAATAACTTTTACAATGTGATTTAATCAATGAAAATACAGGAATACCTTGATTATCGTAATTCTCGATTTATCGTGGTTTATAATTTGATATCAAAATTCCAATTAGTGCGCTCTAAATTCAAATTATTGCAGCAACAAGGTGTAGCCCACTACATATGCAACCAGAATTACAATTTAGTTCAAGTCACCATTCTCTAAGTAGCGCTCTATTTATCCGACAGTGCCTGCTCACCACTCTACAGTAATTGTCCACTTCTGCCTGAAGTACTTGTGGATATTTATTTTTCTTCTTATTTACTCTTACAATGAATGCCAAAAGAAACAGGAATGATATCAAGAATATAGCTATCAAGGAGAAACATAGATTGATCAGATTAGAAGATTAACACATTTAACCTAATACATAAATTTTGAAAAATCCTTGGCAGTGATCACCTATTTCACAGGCATTATTTATCCTGATTATCGCAGATTCGATTATTGTGGTATTTTTCGGGGCAACAATAACCACAATAATTGAGGTATTCCTGTACATTGAATGTTTTAATTCATTTGATATATTACTGCATTTGAAAATTCTCTTCATGACCTCAGCAAACAGTCCATATCTTAAACAGTCCAATTATCGCAGATTCGATTATTGCGGTATTTTTCTGGGCAACAATAACCACAATAATTGAGGTATTCCTGTACATTGAATTTTTTAATTCATTTGATACATTACTGCATTTGAAAATTCTCTTCATGACCTCAGCAAACAGTCCATATCTTAAACAGTCTATTTATCTACATCACTGCATTATCATCATATTTTTTCCCCCCTTTTTTCATCAGTAAGTATTGAGAATCAGGCATACAAGTTCAAAACATTATTTTCTTAATTTTAAATTTACTGTCATTTGAAGTAATTGGTATATCTTACAAAAATATGCTATTTTTGAGTCTTACGTAATTTCTGAAACTCCCGATAAAATGCCGAGATGTAGATTTGCACTAAAAATAGCATATTATAAAGTAAGATGTTAGAAGCGGTAGAAATTTTCATTTATTATGATTTTTGAAAAGTAGCCAGCCCATATAATTGGTATATCTTAAAAATAGCATATTTTTGTGAGTCTTACGTAATTTCTGAAACTCCCGATAAAATGCCAAGATGTAGATTTGCACTAAAAATAGCATATTATAAAGTGAGATGTTAGAAGCGGTAGAAATTTTCATTTATTATGATTTTTGAAAAGTAGCCAGCCCATTTTAACAATATCATGCATCTTTTCCACTGGATGGAAACTCAACCTTAATATTCATTGATTTCCCATTATTGTTATTTTTTATTACAAATGCTGTATTGTGAAATTATGAACATAAAACAGAAGCTGCTGATATATCATACCATTGCATGTGGACTGTACATATAAGTTTCATGGACCAATAATATCCAAAGTGTTTTTTACTTTTAAGTAACCTTATGTTATGAAGATATTTGACCTCAAAGGAAGAAATCACTTATAGAAATCCAGGCATGTCATCATTTTTTTTCTTAAAATGTTGTTCTGAGTGAGAAAATATTCTGTTACACAACACTAATTGGATGCATATGTAGCAATGTAAAAATGTTCCGTTAAAACTGACTATACAAAACAATCAGAATAATAGTTCGTTGCAAAATTCATAAATATGCCATTACCACAGGAGATAAAGCATTTGACATTATGCTATTTGTAATAAATAACTGCCAATCTGAATAAATTTTAGAAATGCTCTCTCTCTCTCTTTATAATGGGCTGAATATCTTCATAACAACATAAGGTTACTTAAAAGTAAAAAACACTTTGGATATTATTGGTCCATGAAACTTATATGTACAGTCCACATGCAATGGTATGATATATCAGCAGCTTCTGTTTTATGTTCATAATTTCACAATACAGCATTTGTAATAAAAAATAACAATAATGGGAAATCAATGAATATTAAGATTGAGTTTCCATTCTAGTGGAAAAGATGCATGATATTGTTAAAATTGTCTCAATTATTGTCTGTCCACAAAAGCTGCGCCTAGCTAAGGTGGATGAGTCCAAACGCGAAAGGGAAAAGTCGCAGTCAGTATAATGATGATAATATAATATTAATTCAATAATTTTTATAAGTTCTGTTAAATATACTATTTGCAACATCGAAACTAATCATTTAGTATTTGACATTACAATAAACTTCCATTCAACTTCAATTATCTTGCATTTGAAAACATCCATGTGCGAAGCTGTCATCTCTATTTTGTCACTGGACTCGTTCAGTTAGTGCACGCGTACTTGCATCGATGGTCGCGGCTAAGCTGATCAGACAGTACATGTACTATAATGATTAAGAAATTTTATCATATGTATTTTACTTGATCAACAGGATTATTTTACAAAGAATATAACAAATTTATTTTTCTTAATTATATTTCATTGTATAAATTGTTTTAGATAATTTTAATGTTTCTATCTACATTTATAATGTACTTCTGATAGACTTCTTAGTTTTTCTGCAGCCTGGAGATGAAATAAATAGAAATTTTATCATATGTATTTTACTTGATCAACAGGATTATATAACAAATTTATTTTTCTTAATTATATTTCATTGTATAAATTCTTTTAGATAATTTTAATATGTTTCTATCTACGTTTATAATGTACTTCTGATAGACTTCTTAGTTTTTCTGCAGCCTGGAGATGAAATAAATATGAAATTTCAATTCAACATGTAATTAAAATAGTTAAAATTATACATACCCGCTCAGATGTTAGATCTCTCTGAGGCTGAGCTAGCATTTCGTAACCAACCATAAACTTCTTAACAGTAGCTGAACGAAGTAATGGAGGAAAATAATGAGCATGTAATTGCCAATGATTAGCATCTAACTTGAAATCACTGGTGGGAGCATCTGTAAAATAAACACCATGTCAAACAATATATGATACACTAGTAAACAAACATGAGAACTTACAGTGCCATCCCATAGAGTATGGAAATGATGTTTCAAACAGATTGTCATATTTGGTCAAATGGCATTTCATAATACTGGCCAGAGCTAATAATAAATTATTTTTTATTTTGAATTATTATTAAATTTTTCATTATTTAAGAATAACTTACAGAACTTTTCTTCTTCATTCAAATCTGACAATCTTAGAATGTGTCTCTTTGGTAAAAGTATGGTTTCGTAAGGCCAAGTAGCCCAATATGGCACCAAAACGACCCAGTGATCATTCTCTAAAACAATCCTCTCCTATTTTTTTTATATATGTAATTTAATCAAATTAGTTAAGGTTGATGAATCAATCACATGACCCTTTCCATCTATTTTAACGATGATTAAATATTCAAGATAAAGAATTTAATTTTTTAGTTCGTTCAATTCTCTAGTGTAGGTGTGAATAACCATTTTGAAAGATGAGCCAATTTAGAAGGGAAGAAAATAATTGTTCTTGTCAGTTTGTTATTGGTCCAGAATCTAAACTAAGCAAAAAAAAATTTCATTTCATAAAAATTTGATATATATATATATTTTTATTTGTTTTGGTATTAAAAATATTCAAATAAAAGTAATACAATAAAAAAAAACCTTTGTTTACTTGTTTTGGTTTTAAATATAAGACCAAAACAAGACATAAAAGTATTGAGGGAATCTATAATAACAACTTTAATGGGAATATATTCCCATAAATTAACATAAAATAAAATTCACATAGGCTTTGAACTGCTGTGGTTCTGAATAACGTATTGTATCATCATTGAAATAACAGAAAGACATTCCCAGAATTGGGCCGCGTATTGTGTAAATATTATCCAGTTTGAATGGATCCACTAGAATAGAAGGGAGCGAAATGGGGGTCTCCTAATTAATTATTTCTATTCTGTAATATGGCCTGTGATCTAATTTCAGAGAAACAAATCCCAACAAGACATTATGCATTCCCTGAATATTATATTCCCATAAAATTAGAACTTTGAATAAAATTCAAGTTGTTAGCATATTTGGTGTAAATATACAATTTCAAAATGGAAAGGGTCAAAAACTGTTCAGAAATAACAACATATCATCACTAACTTTGTACTTTAATTCTTCTTTGAGATATTCGACTAGCAAAGGAGTTCCATATTTTGCGAGGTAATCTTTTTGTGTCCTATCCTCCTTTGATGGAATGTTTGGCAGAAATGAACTTGCCCAAATCTATATTTAATTTAATAAAGCAAATCATCATCTATACTTTAATTTACAAAGAGAACATTACAGAATACCAGAGCAAAATAAAATTCATTCTTATGGTTTATATTAAAAAAATCTTGTTGTTTTAATGCATTTTAATTTCAGAAAAATACTTGCCTGACAGTGTGGATGTGGATTGGAACAGCCTTGTATTTCTCCCTTATTTTCAAATATCTGAAAACAAAAAAATTTATTCCTCATAATCCACAGAATTCCCAGTCAGGATTGTTGCTAGATTTTTGGCACCCTTAGGCAAGAATAATTCTAATGCTCCCATGATGTCTATATCCATATCTAAATTATATATATATATCTGTGGGTATAGGACGCTATGTCACATTTACTACATTTTACAGGAGAGCAGTTTGAAGTTGTTTTACGTTGTTCTCCCTTATGGACTTGGTGTTATTTAAAAGCACCATACTCCACCAATTATTAATGTAAGACATAGTGTTGTATACCTGTAGGTAAAGGACGAGAAACCCATATGATTGTGCCAATAATCTCATTTTGGTAGAGGCTGAAAACCCACATATGATTGTGCCAATAATTCATTTTGGCCAAAAATGGACATAGTGCCCTATATCTGCCGACCCACAGATACATAGAAAGTGGCATTAAGCCACACAATATATCTGGTGAGTACTAAATGGTGTAGCATTCCAGTGCCAGGAACTGTCCATTCTTTAGTAGGATTAGTTGTCAAATGGAGGATGCCATTCACAGGCCAGGCCAAACCCCTCCCAAAAAAACACATACAGATAATCCTCTACTTATGACCACTCATAATCAGTAAATTCTGTGATTAATCAATATAATTCTATGGATTCAAGTCCCTCATCCAATAGTCTGATATGGAAAGCTCTCTCTTTTTTTGTATCTGGTTCTTGTAGTTTTTGTTCTTTATGTTACTAGGACACTATATATCATCATAATAAACATCAATAGCGAGAAATCTATAAATTTTGGACATTTATGACAAAACTTGAACCATATCGTAAGTCTATGATTACCTGTACATATATTTAATATATAAATGACAAAAATTACTTTAGATTATACAGGGTGAATCAAAAATAGGTGGACAGTAAACTTATTTACTGTCCATCCACTTTTGGTTCATCCTGTATATGTTTTCCACAAAGATTATTCAACAAAATATGATAGATTTTTTTCTCAGTTCTTTGTCAGAGTTTGTATATCATTCCCCATATGACTCATCAATTGGAAAACTTAATATACATACATAATCATAGAAGTCCTTTGCAGATGCAAAAAAGAAAAACCAGTAAGTTGTTAAGGAAAGACAGACAGTTTCTAAATAAATGAAAGCATTAATTCTGTGTTCCAAATCATCTGTTCTTTATCTCTAGCAGTAATAAATATTATGAAGAGAAAAATCGAGTCAGTAATTTATCATTAGGCAAAAATTTAAATAATAGACACTTCAACGAGACATGATTGACAGGACTAATATTAATTATTTTGTCTAGTATGAAGGTCTATTCAAACATCACTTCCAATTATGTTACCAAATACAGTGATACTTCGGTTCACGAATAAATAAATGAAAGCATTAATTCTGTGTTCCAAATCATCTATTCTTTATCTCTAGCAGTAGTAAATATTATGAAGAGAAAAATCGTGTCAGTAATTTATCATTAGGCAAAAATTAAAATAATATATATTTCAACGAGACATGATTGACAGGACTAATATTAATTATTTTGTCTAGTATGAAGGTCTATTCAAACATCACTTCCAATTATGTTACCAAATACAGTGATACCTCGGTTCACGAACACAATCCGTTCCTTGACCCTGTTTGTGATCCGAAAAGTTCGTAATCCGAATCAATTTTTCCCATTGCAATTA
>AYEL01036832.1:0-29206 GCA_000484575.1 Olivierus martensii
GGGGAGGCTCCCAGGCTACTCTATCATTAATCACCTTTCCTACTCCTGTTTATAATTTATCAAATCTAAATGGTGCCCGATTTGATAAGGCACCAATGTGTGGTGCATAATTACATACAGTAGCTGTTGTTACCACACTGCTATAATGAAAATTAAAGACACTATTAATATTAATTCTCTATTTTAAATTTATTATGTGTGATAATAATGATGATAATATCTGATTGAACAGAAAGTTCTCACACTTTTGGATGCGTTTTATTTAGCCAAGAAAATTTTATGTACAGAATTGATTTCAATCATCAATGTAATCACCATTGTTGTTGACCACTTCCTCCCAACGCTTATGCAAGGAATGGATGCCATCTCGATAAAACTCTGGCGGCTGCGACTTGAAGAAGTTGGTCAGACTGGCCTCCAAGTCGGCTTCATTGTTGAACTCCTTGCCAGTCAGGTGACGTCGAGCACAGCGAACAGGTGGTAATCGGAAGGTGCATTGTCAAGGCTATAAGGCAGGTGGGGCAAGACTTCCCAGTTCAGGTCTAGTAGCTTCTGGCAAGTCTGCCTAGCCATATGTGGCTGGGCATTGTCATGCACAGGATGGTATTCTGGTGTTCCGGGCAGGTCTCCCCAGATTCTGCTGCAAACGATGCCATATGTGCCAATGTGCCAATATTGGCACATATGCATATGTTCTGTTAGACTTGCCATATGTGCCAATATTGCCAACCACATATGCATATGTTCCGGGCAGGTCTCCCCAGATTCTGCTGCAAACGATCGAGTTGTTCACAGTAGAAAGTTGCATTGATGATTGTATTTTGTGGCAGCAACTCGAATATGATAATTCCTTTAGAATCCCAGAAGACAGAGAGCATAATCTTCTTGGGATGCAGTGGTTTATGATCTCACTTTTGAAGTGTTTGTACCAATCGTATACAGTTCTTCTGATGACAGTGTCCAGGCCAAATGCAGCATTGATTCGCAGGCGAGCTTGCTGTTTGGTTAACAGATATTGGTTAGTCATGATAAAGTAGAGTGAGAGGACTGGATTTGGTATTTTCTTATAGCATGTACCCTGACCTGTTTATATACTAACATGGAACATTCTAGAATGTTTTAGAAAAAAGTTGTTCTAGAAAGTTCCAAAAAGTGTAAGAATTTTCTGTTCAATCAGATATGATGCAAATTGTATAAGTGTATCATATTATAACAATTACCGTATATCTCCTATCCTGTAAGTAGACTTTACTCACATGTTTAATTTTACCATAATAATTATGTAATAATTTACAGAGATAATTACGTAAATCAATTCAGCCAAACTTCCCCTAGCAGACAAAGTCTATATATTAAATTTTTCTACGATTAATTTTGAATTAAAGCTATGGTATCACCATCTGTTGAGTTAATAATTAATATAAATTAAATTTAGAATTTAGGATTAAGATGGTGCCATCTAGTAATTAACGATTATACTATCATTTTTAAATGAATTTTTCCAAAATAAAATTTTGCCACCACACCGGACTCGAACTGGGATATTTGGAATAGTGCCCCAATGCCTTAACCGATTAGACCAAGGAGACCTATGGCAGAATTCCATTTTTGGGAAGCTTATATCTTACATTGGAAACTTTATTTGCCAATAGGGCCTGTGGCTATGTAGATAGCCCTCCTGGGAGCGCTAGTTTTGGCCTCGTCCAATAATAAATTCTCCAATGTAAGATATAAGCTTCCTGAAAATGGAATTCTGCCATAGGTCACCATGGTCTAATCAGTTAAGGCATTGGGGCGCTATCCCAAAGATCCCGGTTCGAGTCCAGTGCAGTGGCAAAATTTTATTTCGGGAAAAATTAATTTAAAAATTATAGTATAATCTTTAATTACTAGATGGTGCCACCTTAGTTCTAAATTCTAAATTTTATTAATTAATTATTAACTGAACAGATGGTGGCACCATAGCTTTAATTCAAAAATAATCATAGAAAAATTAATATAGTAGACTTTGTCTGCCAGGGGAAGTTTGGCTGAGTTGATTTATGTAATTTGAAATGGTTAATCCCCTGATTAGTGTTGATTAGAGTATGTTACAGAGATAAATCTGATTTATATAAAATTTGATTTACAAATGTAGCCAAAAACAAAAATCTAATCCTACATGCTTGTTTTTATTTTTTAACAATAAAGCAGTTTTAAATAAATGGAAAAATTTATAATATTATTATTTTAATTAAAATCAATTTTTATTTTTAAAACAATTGAGATGAAATTACTTATACAGATATACCCCACTTAAAATGTACTTTTTGACATATTTTGCTATAATGTATCACTGCCCTGTCATAATGTACTGATAACGATATTCCACCATTTCAAAATTGACATGATGGGATTTAATATGGCCAATGCCATACAATAAAGTATATGCATACATAATTTGTTTATATTTCATTATAATAAACAACTCATTTTTAATATATAACACAAAGCATGAATGGTTACCATATTTTCTTCATTCTAAGATAAAAAATTTTTTTTTACATCTTAGAATGGAGAAAATATGGTAGCCATTCTTAAGTTCTTTTAAATGGTTACCATATTTTCTTCATTCTAAGATAAAAATTTTTTTTTACATCTTAGAATGGAGAAAATATGGTAGCCATTCTTAAGTTCTTTGAAATCGGGATTCATCTTATACTTGATGTCAAAACAAACTTTTCATTGCTGAATTTATTAATAAAAAGTTCGTTTTAACTTGAAGAAGCAAATCGTTGCTATATCAGAAGGCTATAACAGGATTTTTTTCATCAACAATCATTTAAAGCATTACACAATATTCAAGTAACAGGACAAAAATAAAAAAGCAAAATGAAAATAAAATGCAGAAAGAAATTTTGTAGCTAAGAAATGCATCCAACATAAAATGACTATCAAAAGCACAAATTCTATATCCCTGATAAATGCATGATGATAATTGATAAATACTTATTTATCAGAACCATTGAAGACTGTACAAACTTGATTGGAAATATTTGAGATTACCAAGTGTACATCATACAGCAATCCCAAACAATGTAGTACTTCCACATATTTTTTTAGATAACAGCTTGCAAATATCTGTATAAAAAAAACATTAAAAAATAATATTTTGCATTACATAAACCTAAAATATGAAATAAAGAATTATCTGTATACAAGTAGTTCTTGACTTTATGTATTAATTTGTTCCTGGAATATGCTTGTAGAGTAAGAACTTGTAAACCAATAATCAGCTTCTGATTGACATATGTTAAAAACAGTAGTTCATTCTCAACAATGAAATTTGACTATAATGAAATTAAATAAATGCCAAAAAAAGTCAGTACAGCAATACCTCACATAGTCCAGTTAATTGGTTCCTCTTTCTTACCGGTCTAATTGAAACTGGACTATTCAAGGTATGTAACCTATGGGAAAAATTATAATTGGTTCCAAGAAATTTTTGATTTGTTCATATGTTTTTTTTAAATCATAAATTCTTACATTAATAATTATTTCATACGCATTAAACATTGAAATCTTTTATAAAGATTTATAATAGACAGAAGAGGACAGAAAATGGATCCGAGCCCATAAAGACGAATAAAGAGGGTTCACCCAGCAGGTGAACGCATTTGCTTTCTCCAAGTAAGGGCTTGCCCAGCAAGTGAACGCATTCATTTTCTCCAAGTCAGCCACTCGGCGCCATGCTAAACGCAGAGCGGCGTTCTTCATAAAGGCGAATTC
Source organism: Olivierus martensii (assembly GCA_000484575.1). Classification (NCBI taxonomy): domain Eukaryota; kingdom Metazoa; phylum Arthropoda; class Arachnida; order Scorpiones; family Buthidae; genus Olivierus; species Olivierus martensii. Next base: position 3,769 of record AYEL01036832.1, read on the forward strand.
CCACTTGAACTGGGCTGTCGCAGGCTGATGAATCACAAACGCTGATATGCCCAGTATTCGTTCCCATTCAGCCACTTGGCGCCATGCTAAATGCAGAGCGGCGCTCTTCATAAAGGCGAATTCCCACTTGAACTGGGCTGTCGCAGGCTGATGAATCACAAACGCTGATATGCCCAGTATTCGTTCCCATTCAATGACTCAATTAAGTGTTTGCGGTAAACAACTGATGACATTGCACTTGAGAGGCAGGCACTATAAACAAATGCTCAGATAAATTTAGCAACACTGAAGCAACCACGTGCTTGTCTCAGCTCGTCATAGTGGCTATTCGAGTCATATAAAGGTAGTAAGTAGCAAGCACACTTACATTTCATATTTATTCTAAAAAAATAAATTATATTAAAAAATTTTTTATTAACAATTACAATCCGGACTATTTGAAACTGGACTATGCGAGATATTGCTGTACTTTATGATTAAACAATGATTTATTTATCTAAAGAAATGAAAACATGGCTTTAAAATTAAACAAATTATTATAATAAAAAAATTATTTATTTTCATAAAAATTAAAGAATTTTTAGTCTTCATTATTATTCATAGATAAGTAGATGAGCTTTTATATAAATGAACTACTGCTTTGGATATAATCCAGGAATGAAAGTTCTTTATCATAATGTGCTAATAAAACCTTGATGGCCAGAGGACATTAAGAAACATTTTTGATTATTAGCCACTGGTCTACATCAGCTAATGTTAACCATTACACAGAGTGCAGTTCTGTTCCATAACTCGTAATTTCTAATTTTCTGAGGCAGAGCACATGAAATGTAAGTTAATTCTTCAACTAAACATAGTACCCAAAATAATGAAAAGAAAAATAAGAAAGAAGAAATAAAAATAAATTGGAAAAGATCAGGTTAAATCTTCATAAAAATCCTCCTTTATTCTGCATTTTTTCAATTTGTAATAGTGGATGATGATTTAGAAATAACAAAAATTGTTACTATAATAAATGTCTTATGAATCATCATTATAATGCTTTGCATCTCAAAAATATCATAAGAAAAAGCATTGAAGTTGATTTCAGAAATTATTTATTTCATAAAAGATAATATTTTTGGCATTAAAACTGCCATCATTAGCCTTACAGTATTTTCAAACAATATTGATTCCAACAAAATAATTATTTATTATTCTTTCTAGTATTAAAAATTAAACGCAAAAACAGCTCTATACAGGAAAATTTAATTTTTAACAGTAACATTTTCAGTTTTCCTAAAGTCCTCATCTGCTATATGCTATGGGATATAGTTAATGATTGGCCTATGGAAGAATGAAAATGTTACTGTTAAAAATAAAACATTCCTGTATGGAGCTATTTTTTTGTGTTTAGCATAACATAATTAAGATTGATGTATTTGATTACATGGCTTTCCATTATCTTATTTTATGCATTTTTAAAAATTCAATATTAGCAATTTTGAATATTGAAAAAGATCAATATTGGATAACTGTTGGTGTAATATGAGAGACACTAAATTGGCTTGTAAGTACTCATTATGTTTATTAAAATATAAATAAGAATGCAATAAAATACAATGATAAAATATAACAACGATGCAAAATATTTTGTATCATTGTTTATTGCATTCTTATTTATATTCAAAAGAAATAATATTTACATACAGTCGGTTCTCACTATTCGCGGTAGATACGTTCTGTAAATTCTTTGCGAATACTGAATTAGCGAATAATGAACCATTGTACCTATGGGAAATATAGAGTTCAGTTCCTGCGAATCTTTCTTCTCAACATTTTCATACTTGGTTTATGTGTGTTTTTCTGTTTACAGACATCTTATTTAATTTATATTATATTACTTATAAATAATTACAGTATATGCAGTGTATAGATATACTATATTACAATATATATACAGTATATCTGTATACTGCATATACAGTATTATAATTACGATAATCTTTATTTAATTTTTAAAAACATTAACGATGTAGTAAATAAAATCTTATTTTTGATTGATAGAATTTGATGTTGTGAGATATTTGATGTAACAGCTGACACTTTATCTTTCTGAACTGCATTGAAAAACTGCATCACATTATCTTCATTGCTTTTTCCCTCAGATCTTAAATTTCAGTCTAAGAATTAAATGCACAGGAAATTAGGTGCCTAAATTTGAGGCTGCATTCAAGCATAGGGTCTCGTTCTAATAATCTTTATTTAATTTTTAAAAATGTTAACGATGTAGTAAATAAAATCTTATTTTTGATTGATAGAATTTGATGTTGTGAGATATTTGATGTAACAGCTGACACTTTATCTTTCTGAACTGCATTGAAAAACTGCATCACATTATCTTCATTGCTTTTTCCCTCAGATCTTAAATTTCAGTCTAAGAATTAAATGCACAGGAAATTAGGTGCCTAAATTTGAGGCTGCATTCAAGCATAGGGTCTCGTTCTACTATGGGAACTGCAGACGATATGAACAGGCATTTGGCCTACCTGTGATCTGTGGAGTGAGCGAGAATAGGTAATGAGAAATTTTCCAGCAAACTGTTTCAGAGACTACATTTGGTAATAAACAACTTCCTTTCTCTCTCTCTCTCTCTCTCCAGAGAGAAAGAGAAAGGATTACATTGATAACAGTATTTTTGCCACTCAGCAGAAATCCGCGAATAAGTGCAAAAGCTCAGCAAATAATGATTTTGTGGTTACAAATAAATGTTCTCTCTCTCTCCAGGGAGAAAGAGAAAGGATTACATTGATAACAGTATTTTTGCCACTCAGTGGAAATCCGCGAATAAGTGCAAAAGCTCAGCAAATAATGATTTTGTGGTTACAAATAAATGTTCGCAAATAGTCGAATACGCGAATACGGAATCCGCGAATAACGAGAACTGACTGTATTTTGGAATAATATCTTGCAAAATAATCTACTGTAGATGAATAAAATTTATATACATTATTGGGAGTCAAAGAAAATAATTAAGTTTATTGAAAATAATCAATATTAATCATATCTATCCAATATCTGTCTGTCAAAATGATACTTACAAATTGTTAAAATTAACTCATCATTGTGCAACAATAATAAATCAATTTTGATAAGTTTTAGCACAAAATCCTCTAACAGATCCCAATAATATATGTGAATTTCATTCAAAATTGACAATATTTACCTAAGTTATTATTTTGAAATATAGCTTCTAGACAGATTTGATATATTATTTATCATTTTCATTTTCTAAAGAATCCAATAACATATATCAATTCATTCACATTAGATAATTATAAATAAAGTCAGTGTTAACACAAGGTGTAAGCAACGTTAGCATCACCAAAGGGCACACCAGAATGGGATGCCATATGGTACCCTGTATTTACCAAAATGACAATTGTTACATATATTTGTCATTAGTCACAACAAATATAATGTTTTTAACATTATAAGTATTATTTTAACTTAATACAGAATATTTGAAAAGGGCAGCTAATATAATTTAATCAAAAAATAAAAGGCTAAAAATATATTTTATTAAATTAATATTAAAAAGTTAATCTGTCTATTATCTAAAATTTCATTAAAAAATATCAGCTTCCAATATTTGTTTTGAGATGTACAATTTATATTGTTTGAATGATATTTTAAAAGGCTTAATAATATCTGTAAGAATGGGACTAATCCAATAGAATTATGTCACTGTTTGAACTAGCTCGAGAACTCTTGAGCCAGTACATAATTGTCAATTATATAGATTGTATATTACACATTACACTTACACATATATAATATTAAAATTGAGGCACATATTTTGAAATAAAATAGATAAAACAATAAAAAGTACTATAATAGAAAAAATTAATCAGACTGCTTTTTTTTTCTGAAGCCATAGTTATTTGACACACTAGATTCTAGGTTCTATTCTAGTACCTTCTTATTACAGAATATATTTATTTAGAATCTATAAATACTTATTATTCAGAACAATATTTTTGGAATTTCTTTCATCTTTAGTGAGAGTTTATAAATTAATCAACAGAAATCTTGCATATTATGGAAGATTAATCATTAAAACCATATAAATCATTTCAATCATATTAAATTTGATTCTAGATCAGCATATTTTTCTTTTGGTAGCTATATTAAATTATGATTAAATTACTAAATAATAATTGTAGTATCTTATTTTCAAATTTATAAAATTATTAATTTATAATTATTGCTAAATTATTAATATGAGGTATTTTGTTATTTTATGAATAATAGAATAACAATAACTATTGCTTATTGTTTACAGATTATTTGTGGAATTTACTATTCTCTATCAATAATAATTTTCTTTTTGACAAAAAGCAATATTGATTAGAAAATTTTTCAAAAACATAAAATAAGATAAATACAAGAAAGACGACGACAAGTTTTTCCTGCATCAATTAACTTTTAATTAAGTACTTTTGGTTATCTACCCATCATCTGTAACCTACAGAATCATTCTGTAGATCACTGATAATGGGTATATATTCAAATATACTGTTTTAAAATTTAAATTGATTAAAAAAAGCTTGCTGTTGTTTTTTAAATTTCTAAACTTAAAAATTCTATTGACTGATCACTAAAAAAAAAGCACTCAAAAGCAGTTTCATACAACTAAAAAACTTTTTATAGAAAAACTAAAATATTTTGGTCAAATTAATGACCATCTTCAACTACTATACAGAATTCAGAGATATAAATGTATAAAGAATATTCTCAATTTCAGCACTGTTAAGCGGTCCAATAAAACAATATATTAATAAAAACTTTTATTCGTTTAAAATATTAATCATTTAAAATTATTTTTAAACTTTAAACAAATTCTTTATTAGAATAATAATGATCTGTAATTTAGAATGTCTTTTGTTCTTGACTGTTGTACATGTTAGAGTTGAAGATGGCTGAATTACAGCCAAAAATGTTTTTTCTCTCAGAATAAAAGTTTTTATTAATGGACAGTTTTATTGGACTGCTTAATAGTGCTAAAATTGGGAATTTTAACAATTGTGTACCTACAAAAGCAGTATAAAAGTTTAGTAAAGAATATTCTAAGAACTGGAACACAGTAAAAGTATTCTAAGAACACAAAAATTTTTTTAATTTTTATTAAATATCGGAAAATGTGTATTTCTATGGTAACAGATGATGACTGTTTTAGCCATCAGTTATAGAAAATCTAATAATATTAAAGATAAAAGTTTTAGATATTTTTAATTATTCTGTATTTCCAAGCTGATCAGCTCTCCTGGGTAGTCCTTGATAACATTTTTTGAATAAAACTTTTTAGGATTTGTAATGCTTTTGTCAATCAGTTTCATAAAAATTTTAATTTTTATTAATTGCTTTTGAGTGATTTTCTTTCAGTAATAATTTTGAAGATAATAGGCAGTTTGAATTTTTCTATTTATAATTCTATTGATTTCTGATTTCAAAGGTTAACTTTCAATTTCATATAATAATTGTGATGACTTTTCCCAAACCAATATTTTGTTATTACTATCTTAATAAATTATTTATAGAAATTCTTAGAAAATATTTTAAAATGTCTACTAAGCTGATTAACAAAGAAAATGAATTATTATTATTTATTATTATTTATTATTATTATTATGTTATAGTACATCAGTGTGGGCACGGAGTAACTCCGGGTCAAAGTGCTATGTTATTTTAGAATATGACATGTTCAAAACATTTTAATATAGGATATAAATCTCCACCACCAGGAATATGTAATAGCCACCACCATTTAACACTGATAACTACTTTTATAAATGATAATTAAAATTTATTTTTGATTTTTAATCAAAAAGAAATAATTCATTTTATGACAAGAAAATTTTTCAAATTATATGAATATTTTTAAGTTATGAAAATTAAATCTCCAAATTTAATGACATATAATAAAAAGTCAAACTAATTCTTAAATAGCAAAAAGTAATTTATTCTTTATGTATGAAATATGGTATAAAATTGTATGAATAAGGTTATCAGTTTATGTGTCTTTTTAATTAGTAAATGGAAATTATACACAAATTACATGAAATATTTTTGTGGAGATTCAAGTCACTAGTTAAAATAATTACTTTATTTTAAGACTATATACAATATGATACAGATATTGAGAAATTGATCGGTACAGCATGGGAACATGGAAAGAGAGTAGTATAGACACGTCTATATTCATTGAGTGGTGAGACAGAAAGTGAAGTCCGAACAGAGACACAGAGACTCCTAGCGGCTGGCGGAAGTTCCGGTCTAACGTTGAACTTTATCCTTATTGCCAGCTATCTACCTCACACCCCCCCGCAGAATCTGACTAGGTAAGGTAGTGACTGAGGAAGTGCGCTGTTCTTCTGGAGCATGTAGTTTTTGTGATCGTGTCTTGTTGCTTATTTGTTGTGGTCGTCCCCCCCCGCAGAATCTGACTAGGTAAGGTAGTGTCTGAGGAAGTGCACTGTTCTTCTGGAGCATGTAGTTTTTGTGATCGTGTCTTGTTGCTTATTTGTTGTGGTCAATGTGGATCTTGTTCTCTCTTGCATTTGGTTCTCGGTGTCAGCTACGTGAAATGCTGGTTTCAGTCTGTCAATGGAAATTGTGCATTTATGTCCATTTATTTCTAAATGAAAAGTTTGTTCACTTCTATGAAGGATTTTATAAGGTCCATCATAAGGAGGCTGTAGAGGTTTTCTTACCCCATCGTGCTGAATGAATGCATGGGTGCACTTACTCAGTTGTGAATGAATAAAAACTGTTTGTGTTGCGTGATTAGAAGTTGGTCTGGGTCGTATATATGTGAATTGTTCTTTCAGTTCTTCAACCAGTTGTTTTGGTGTAGTATCTCTTGGTGTAGGGCTGAATATTTCACCAGGCAGGTGGAGACTCATCCTGTAGACTATCTCCGCTGTTGTAGATTGAATGTCCTCTTTAAATGCAGTGCAAAATCCTAACAGGATCGTAGGCAGAGCTATAGTCCAGCGTTCTGTATTGTATGCTTTAAGTGCTGCCTTGAGTGGTCGGTTGAGTTCTTCCACTAGCCCATTAGCCTGTGGGTGGTATGGTGATGATCTGATTCTTTGAACACCCAGTAGACGTGATAATGCTTGAAATAGTGCATTCTCAAATTGTCTCCCTTGATCGGTTGTGATTTGAGCTGGAACACCAAAGCAGGTTATCCAGTTTTCATAGAATCCTCTAGTAACCATGTCGGCCATTGGTACAGCTTCTGGCCAACGGGTAAACCTGTCTATCATAGTCAGACAGTACGATTTTCCTTCTGATGGTGGTAACGGCCGACAATGTCTAGGTGGACATGTTCGAATCAACGTATTTGGTCAGGAAAGAGCCTGTTGGTGCTTTAGTGTGTATATATCAAAACTTAAAAACTGCTTATATTCAGAGTACTTAAAATAGGATAAAGGAATCAGCACTAATAGCAGTTGAGTTATACTGAAAAATACTTTATTTACATGGAAATCGCAAACGTTTTCGGCTGAGTCGCCATCATCAGGCAGTTTGTTCTAAAGAATAAATTCAAATGTAAAAAGGAATAAGGCAGCCGTGTTGCTATGGCAACTGTTATATAATAAAAGACGTAAACTGGACCCGTTAGAACTGCAAGCTATGAAAGGAGTTTATAAAATTCCACTCTAGGACGAACACACACAAGACCATCTGACATACATAGGCGTTACCAATAGGAATCTAAACAAAAGGCTAACTGAACACAAACGTGACATTAAGCAAGCTAACTTAACAACATCTTTAGAACTAGTAGCTTATAATAAAGATTTGATCATATACTGGGATGACGCAAGAGTTATTAAACAGGTGAAGTCAGGAACGAAACCTACCATCACCGAGTCTTTAGAGATATTAAAGAGAAATGAGTGTTGAAAATCTGGTGAATGAAAAGACTGCCTGGGACCCACCCAATCCTTGGAAATACGTACTTAATAGGAGAAACCACTAAGCCTGTTTCTCATTATGATTTATTGACTTTAACTTTAGTTTTTTATTTTGTTTACACTAATTGCCTGTATATCTTTGTATATTTATTAATATTGTATAATTTCATCCCACTTCTTATTACGAGTAAATAAATTCAGCACAATTTTAAAATTAGAAAATACAGTATATTTTAGTAAACACGTAGATCTTTCAGCTTTATTAAACAACAGTATATTTTACTAAACTTGTAGATCTTTCAGCTTTATTAAGCCATCTTCAGCAAACCATATATAAATGTATACGAATTTGAACGTAAAACTTAGTATGAACGTATAAGAACGTAACTTAGTAAACTTCAAATTATGTTCTTACTAAGTTTTATGTTTGAATTCTTATATGTTATGTATGGTTTGCTGAAGATGGCTTAATAAAGCTGAAAGATCTACAAGTTTAGTAAAATATACTGTTTTTCCACTTTTAAAATTGTGCTGAATTTATTTACTCTTATATTTAATAAGTTTAGTTATATTATTTCATTTAAAACTGATAATAGTCTAGTTATTATATTATTTTATTTGTTTCATTTAAAACTGATATTTTGTAAACTTCATGTTGTTTACGTCTTTTATTATGTAACAGTTGCCATAGCAACATGGCTGCCTTATTCCTTTTTACATTTGAATTTATTCTTTAGAACGAACCGCCAGATGATGGCGATTCAGCCGAACACGTTTGCAATTTCTATGTAAATAAAGTTTATTTCAGTTTAACTCAACTGCTATTAGTGCTGAACTGCCAGATGATGGCGATTCAGCCGAAAACGTTTGCAATTTCTATGTAAATAAAGTTTATTTCAGTTTAACTCAACTGCTATTAGTGCTGATTCCTTTATCCTATTTTAAGCTTTAGTGTGTCTAATGATTTTTGATCGTTGGCAAGGAATACACTGTTTGGCCCAATACTTGGTCCAAACAGTATTATTACACCCTAGTTGGTTAGTTCTGTACCCAATCACCTAAAAAATCTGAAGATACTGAAGAATATAGCTACAAAAGCAAATAAAAAACTGGCTCTGAAGAGGGCTCCAACTTTGTTTAACACTCTCTGCAATGATAAGGACCCACTTACAGAACAAGAATGCAAGGGTGTATACAAAATACCTATTAAGGACCATACTAACCAGTGCTGTGTATGTTGGAGTCACAACGAGACTTTTAAAAAAAAGATTGGAAGAACATAAAAGAGATATTGCCAATGCTAATCTAACAACATCCCTTGCAATAGAAGCTTTCTTCAATGACATCGAAATAACTTGGAATGAAGCAAAAGTAATAAAGTCAGTACCATCGCGCACGCAACCTATAATTATGGAGACACTGGAAATTATCAGAAGAAAAGACTCTGAAAAACTGATTAATGATAGGATAGCTTGGGAGCTGCCACAAGCCTGGAGATAAGCATTAAATGAGAAATATGGTAGCAGCAAGAATGCTATAAATGGAGGAGAAAGTTCAGCTTTGACACCCTTTCCTGAACTCTATTGCCAATCATATAAACATGCTTATGTATGTTTATATTGAATTCCATTTTAATTTTATGTATAAATATAATGTTTAATTTCCTTTTTTCCTTACGTTGTGTATATTATTAGTACCTATATGTTTACATTTTTTAATTATGTAATGTTAATTCTATACGTTTTGGTTGTCATAGCAACTATAATATTTTAAATTATGTTCTATAATATATCCTTCTAATTCTAATTCTGTTAGTAATAGAATACTACTTGAGAATGACGTTAAAGCCGAAAACATTTGTAGTTTATATTAAATAAATGTGTATATTCTTACTGCTGATAGTGCTATTGTAGTCTCTTTAAATAGTTTAAAAGTACAAGCAGTCTCTCTCTATTATATTATTCACAAATAAGTACAAAACTGTAATACCTTTAATTTTATAAAGCCATCTTTAGCAGTAGCACAGATTAAAACATCACAAAGATAAAAAAAACAAAATTCTAATGGAACTGCATCCAAAATTTAAAGAACAAAGAACATATGATATATGTTTACAACATATATCGTATGTTCTTTGTTCTTTAAGTAGTTTTGTATTTATCTGTGAATTAAAAAGCTATTACACCTAACTTTTCAACTTGTATATATGCAGAGTCAGATTTAAGGTGACTGTGACTCTAAGCTATAACTTTCAACAGACATCTCATCTGAGTAAATTTTAATTTTAGCAGGTTTTCAAGTTCATCAAAAGGCTTGTATAAAATATTACATAAAGTCCAATTCAGATATTTTTATTAATTATTAAAAAATAACAGGTTTTTCAAATAGAAAATAATACCAATAATATCAATTAAACTAATAATATAAAATAAAAAATATTATTTTCATTCATTTTTGTTAAAAACCAAGAAAAAAATTAAATGCAATTATTTGTTTGTAAGGAATAAATAAAATTTTATATATATTTGTGTTTTTGTGTGTGTTGAGTAGTCTTCCTGGTAAAAGCTATAAACACGTTTTTGTGTGTATTGAGTAGTCTTCCTGGTAAAAGCTATAAACACTATACTTAGAACATATCTTTCTTAAGTTCTGAACTACTAAATTTTTAAGAATAAGCATTCTAAATAAATATCAAATAATCAATAGAATTTAATAGCTTATTAACAGTTGGCATTGTGCCAAAATTCTTCACCTGGAAAGTTTGTTTCCTGGTGATATAATTTAAATAACTATTATTATTAATAATTACTGTAATAAAACAAGTAACTTGAGATAATCCTAAAAACAAGCACAAGAGAGCAGTATCCAAGATAAACCTTTATTTCTAGGAATGTTTTTGACTACAGAAAATTAACCATTTTCAGCTACTAAGGATTATCTTAGATACTGCTCTCTTATGCTTGTTTGCTTAGGATTATCTCAATTTTTTAAGTAGTTTTAAGGATATTTACATGTAACTTGTTTTCACACACTTAATTTTTCTTTTCAATTAATCATATGTAATTTTGTTTTAAAAAATGGCTTAATAAATGTAATTTCAAGATTGCTGATTAACAAATATTATTTGAAAAAATACAAAAAACAGATACAATCCAAACCTCAAGGGAATTTAATCCAAATGAACATAATTAACTTGCCAAAGTTTAATCCTTGAAATACACAATGGAAATTTTAATGATTTGAAATAATTTAGACTAATTATACAAATTATTAAACCAATGAGTGGCGCCACCTATTAATTATTAATTAAGCTAGAATTTTAACTAATTCACCTGAAAATGAAAAAATCTGCCTCAACCTGGGATCGAACTGGGGACCTTTGGGCTACCGTTCAACATCATACCACTAGACCACCGAGGCCAACAAGCAGATTGATTCTTCAGGCAGTTATATAAATTTGGAACCTATTTTAGATTACCAACATTAGACTTTGCTGATAGATCTAGTTGGTTCCATATTAATATAACTTAAAACAAACAGTGAACAGCTCTAAAGCAAGAAAATATACTTTAATACCAAATTTAAAACACAGTAGTAGTGCTTTCAATTAATAATAATCCTCTTCAGCTACATCAAGATAACGGACTAAACAAGAAAATTACACAGCACGCTCTATTAAGAAGAGGTTACTTGAACATAAGAAAGATTTAATGAATAAAACTGCTAATACAACATTAGCACAACGTGCTCTAATTGCAGACTTAGATATAAAATGAGATAACACCAAATTATTATGTAAAGAGCAAGACCCCAGGAGAGGGAGAATCGCAGAGACTATTTCTATTTTTACTAATCGTAATAAGACTAATAAACCAATTAACAAATTAGATCCAGCCACAATAAACAACACATGGAAATTATGTACTTTACTTAAAAATTAATTTTTGTTATTGTATAAATTAAATTTTTCGCTTCTTAAGCATCAACTTTTCTGTAAATAGTGAATTAGTATTATATATTACGAATTAGTAGTATGATGTTATTTGCAATAATTTAGTAATTTAATATATTTTTATTCATGTAAGTTTATTTTGGAGCTTTTGTACAAAATGTAAATATGAGATTGCTATAGCAACAATGTTTAAAATTTTTTAGAACTGGCGTTCTTTAGAATTTTCTTGTTTAGTCCATTATCTTGATGTAGCTGAAGAGGATTGTTATTAATCAAAAGTGCTACTACTGTGTTTTAAATTTGATATTAAAGTATATTTTCCTGCCTTAGAGCTGTTCACTGTTTGTTTTAAGTATTAAAAACTTAGCAGTGTAGAAATTGCAACTGTTTCATTAATATAACTAATTGCCTGAAGATCTCGAGCCTGTTGGCCTCGGTGGTCTAGTGGTATGATGTTGGAACGGTAGCTTAAAGGTCCCCGGTTAGATCCTAGACCGAGGCAGATTTTTTCATCTTCAGGTAAATTAGTTAAAATTCTAATTTAATTAGTAATTAATAGATGGTGCCACACATTGGTATAAAAATTTGTATAATTAGTCTAAATATTTCAAATCATTAAAATTTCCATTGGGTGTTTCAAGGGTTAAAAGTTGGCAAGTTAATTAGGTTCATTCCATAAAAAACAGTAAAATTTAATATTTAATTATTTTCACATTTTTTAAATTATAATAACTGTGTTAATTGAACTATCATAATTCAGTATTTACTTAGGGGTTTACATAATCCAATCCCAATATTGACAAATCCCTAAATCAGAAATCTGCCGATGTCTTGGTAGTCTAACTGGCTAAGGCATCGAGACATTAACCCAAAGTTTGTGATTCGACTCCAGGGCAAGGCAAATTTTTAATTTCAGGAAATTAAAAATTATTTAATTAAAGTTCAATTATTAAATAACAGATGGTGTCACTTTAGCCCAATTTTAAATATTTAATTATTACTCCAATAAATGGTGGCATCATAGCATAAATTAATTAATAATTAGTAATTTGACAGTTAATTCAAAAATAAATCACTAGGGGGAATTTGGCTAGTTAGGGTTATTTGTATTAATTAAAACCCAATAATTTAATAATGGTAATAATATAGAATCATATACAAAGATGGTGATGGAAATATAGCAAGTTCCTGGTTTGAATTTTTCTTTCAAATATGAAGTATATAAAAAATCTAAAATATGAATATTAATTGCAATAAATAAATGCCAAACATTCATAAAATGGCATTTCAAACCACATATCCATATATGTAGTTACGCAATAGGGGAGAGTGTGCCAGACTAAGACAAAAATGTTGTTTATGTTTTTATTTCTACTCATATCCACATATGTAGTTAAGCAATAGGGGAGAGTGTGCCAGACTAAGACAAAAATGTTGTTTATGTTTTTATTTCTACTCTTATTGTATTGAAATTTTGTATCTATGATGTTATAAGATTTCTTATAGTCTAGAGCAGGGGTCGGCAAACTTTTGAGACAGAAGAGCCAAATTTGTCCCTCATAACAATTTAAAAATTATTCGAGAGCCATAAATATATTTTTACAAATAAAGAAATGGTTCTAAAGCAGTGGTTCTTAACCTTTTCGAAGTCATGGAACACTTTGATTGTAAAGAAAATTTGCTGAACACTGTACTACTACGATCATAAAACAAACAAAAAAAAATATGCATGAACATGTATTTTACTAAAAATTATACATTGCACATTAACTAACATTAAAAAACATGAATTAAAAACATATATTCTAAGAACTATAAATAACTATTTTAGAAAAATGGAACATTTTTTAAGTCAAGTTTAATATGATGTCTAAGCTAATTGTCTTTCTTCATTAGATTTGAACCATGTCAGGCTTAATATGTGAAAAAGCTACCCTCATTTATTCATCAATATTTGTAAGTCTTCGCATTTTTTAGTTTTTATGTTCATTAATGTTGAGAAGCCTAGCTCATATAATGTCGAAAACTGTAGCAAAATCTTAAGTGCTTTTGTGGGTAAGCCTGCTTAATAGTTTATTTGAAAATGCAAGTTGAATCTTGTCTGCATTATATTTTCAATAAAATGCATACTGCTCAATATGCTAAAGCCATTCAAGTAGGCCTTGCTTTCATAATGACATGTTCACAGTAAATCAGTTTTCTGGAGAACACTGGTTAAGAACCACTGTTTTAAAGTAATATTATACAGGGTCTGGCAAAAAGATCTGATGGTTTTTAATTAAAAATAACACACTTATTACAAAACCTTTAAACATGTTTATTTATGCAACATATTGGGGTACATGTGCCATTTAACAGAGAGTAACACAAACCTTGAAAACAAAGTCTTAGGTTGTGAAGATGACGTCATCCAAGTGGTGTCCATTTCTCGCCATGATCAACTTGAATGTCCCCTTCACAGTGCGAAAGTGACAGTGTGGTGTGGAGTTACCAAAAAGTGTGTAATTGGGCCATACTTCTTTGAGGATAATGCAGGGCAAACTGTTACGGTGACTGCATAGCGTTACCTGTCAATGCTGGAAAATTTCCTGCTACCCGAACTTAGACAAAGACGCCTAAATCGCAACCGAATGTGATTCCAGCAATATGGGGCAACTGCTCACACAGCAAACATTGTGATGCTGTTTTTAAGGATAAAGTTCCCTGGTTGCCTAATTTCTCGTAATGGTAACATTGCTTGGCCCGCCCGTTCCCCAGATCTCAGTGTCTGTGATTTCTTCTTGTGGGGATACCTGAAATCGAGGGTGTACGTAAACAAACCTCGCACATTGAACGAACTTAAAGGGGCCATACGCACGGAAATCGCTGCCATACCACAGCAAATGTTGGGGCGTGTTTTTGACAGCTTCGGCAGGAGACTTGAAGAGTGCAAGGCGAGAAATGGACACCACTTGGATGACGTCATCTTCACAACCTAAGACTTTGTTTTCAAGGTTTGTGTTACTGTCTGTTAAATGGCACATGTACCCCAATATGTTGCATAAATAAACATGTTTAAAGGTTTTGTAATAAGTGCGTTATTTTTAATTAAAAACCATCAGATCTTTTTGCCGGACCCTGTACAAGTTATAATACTAAATGAAGAAAAAAAAAACAAATCACGTAAAAATTGCTCATATTGGTTTTAATCATGTGAGCAATGAGCATGCATCTCCTTAGAAAGTTTTTGTATGTCCGGTTTGTAGCTAGTCGTTTTTAATTTAAAACACGATTTCTAGTTGATTGATCTTCAATTTACATTTAATAAAATTCATATTAGAAAACATTTATTTGCATAAATATGTAGAGCCAAAGATATTGAGAACACCAAATGCAAATTTTTTCAACTATTCCAAGTATTTCTGGTTTCTGGAAGACTATTCCACTTTTTGAAAATCATCAAGTCTTATCTTCTGTAGGTTTTTTATAGCAGTTTGCTTGTGCTGTGAAATCAGTTTTATTTTCATTCTCAATTTTACTTCAGAGCCACATTTATATACCCAAAGAGCCGCATGCAGCTCGCGAGCCGCATGCAGTGCCGACCCCTGGTCTAGAGTAACTCCATGAATTTTACCAGAGTCATACTTGAATGGTATAAAGAAATAACATAATATATAACAGTCTATAACAGTCTTAGAATGAAAGACTGTTATAGAATGTTTATGTTTTGGTAAGTGTGTGTGTTAACCTGAAGATGACTGTAATTAGTCGAAAACGTTTGTTATAATTAAAACATTTTTTTAAGTTATGGTGTCTCTACTGCTGATAGTGCATTAAAGTATGATTAAATTTTAGTAAATAGTATAAAGAAATATTTACAGTTTTGTGTAATAATACCTTTCAGTCTTACTGTATCCCACTGAAGGGCAGTGTGAGACACTGCATGGGTCACAATGAGACATGTTATCAGAATACTAAATAACTTTGGGAAACAGTTAAATATGAATGCATTTTATTCATACCAAACATTAGTTATACAAGGAATGAAAAAATGAAAACAAATTATACAATTAAAGAGAAAAGAATATGCTCAAAGTAGAAATATATATATAAAATTACTTAACATTTAAATTCTGGAAATTTACTTCAAAACATAAATAAGCATTTTGGCATTTTCTTTGCCCATGAATTATTGGCTCAGGTAGTATCATTTTAATATTGCTTTTAGATATTGATGCCATATCAGGGATATTAGGTACGAAAAATTTCATAAAAATAACTATAAACAACTGAGTTCCGCTGCTTCTACTGACAAAAGAAATCACAACAAGCACTTGAAGCAGGATAAAAAACTAATTTATTATTAGATATTATTAGTATATGTAGTGCATATTATATATATCTAATAATAAATTAGTTTTTTATCCTGCTTCAAGTGCTTGTTGTGATTTCTTCATAAAAATAACTAACAAAAATACTACACTGCCTAGATAAGATACATAATAATCAAACAAGCACCAAAGGCAGGAACTTTCAAAAACAACACACCAGTTTTTATGGTAGAAACGCTTTCGATTCTTTATTCTAATCCTCCTCAGCTACTATCACATTAGTAGTAATGTGATAGTAGCTGAGGAGGATTCGAATAAAGAATCGAAAGCGCTTCTACCATAAAAACTGGTGTGTTGTTTTTGAAAGTTCCTGCCTTTGGTGCTTGTTTGATTGTTACGAAAAATTTCTCCATTTTTCCACTTCTTCTTAAGAATTTCCTTCAAAATCTCCATCCTTATCTACATCCTTGATCAAATTGGCAATGTAAAAAATGGCATTTCCCTTTTTTCTCCCAGATTTAACAAAAACATAATCTCCAACTTTTTTGACCATTCTTACTGCTTCTCTCATATCTTCCTTCCAGTCTGTGATATTAGGGATTTTTAAAAACCCTAATATCACAGATTTGGAGTTTCTCGTTATGCTTTCTTGAAGTATCTAGGTTACAATCTGCGAGTTGTAAATAAATCCAAGCTTTCAATAATCAATGTATGCACAAAATTATTAGTATGAGCCACAGTGAGACAATGTCTCAGTGTGGACAACTATTTGATGTCTCAATGTAGCCCATGTATCCTTGAAACATAAACCTACTGAAAAAATGAGTTCTGTAGAATTTTAAAGCCAGTAAATAACAGAATAATATGCACAATTTATTACACTTTCTAGCAAAAACATTGTTTTTTGGCAACACTTTCATCATCTAAAACAGAAAAAAAAAACTTCAACTAAAAGATTTTACAGAACCCATCTGAAAATAAATTCTTTATTAAAAGTTCTCATAGAGAGAGAGAGAGTTGAAAATAGACATATGGGTAATGATAAAGAATTATATTTAGAAGTGATTTTACATTTAAAAAAGACCGGATATAGGAGAAATGCCTTTTGTTTTACTGTGGACCATGTCTCATTCTGGCCCACTCTCCCCTATAGTATAACTGGACTTGTAGCAGAAACTTCATTGTCTGCTATGAAATCAAAAAAATCAAAATGGTGGACCAAGAAGTGGAAGTAACACATGCTCTAACTCTTATTGTTTGACTAATTAAATGAATAACTTACATTCCCAGATTGTTCCTAGAATAAAAATTACTTAATATTCATATGACATAAATAATTTCTTTATTATTATAATTTCTTGATTTTAAAGGTTATATTTTCATTTACTTTAGATAAATAAATCACTCAGATCAAACTTTCAATCAGGGGATTAACCATTTCTAACCAACCAAACGAACACAGTCAAACTTCCCCTGGCGGTCAAAGTCTATTTTAAATTTTGTAAATGATTCTTTTTTTAATTAATGCTATAGTGCCACCATTTGTTGAATTAATAATTTAGCTGTGTTTATTTGATTGGTTAGAAATAGTTAATCCCCTGATTGAAAGTTTGATCAGAGTGATATCTGACTTGAGCCAAGTCTGCCTGCCCAGGTTTTCCGAGAGGGCCTGTGGCTACGTAGATAGCCCACCTGGGAGTGATAGTTTTGGCCTTGTTCGATAAAGTAAGTCTCCATAGTAATCATTATATAAGCTTCCCGAAGTGGAATTCTATCATAGGACACCGTGGTCTAATCAATTAAGGCATTGGGGCGCTATCCCAAGGATCCCAGTTTGAGTCTGGTGCGGTGGCAAAATTTTATTTTGGGAAATTAATTTAAAAATTATAATTTAATCATTAATTACTAGATGGTGCCACCTTAGTTCTAAATTCTAAATTTAATTAATTATTAATTCAATAGATGGTGGCACCATAGCATTAATTCAAAAAATAATAATAATAATCGTTTACAAAACTTAAATAAATCATTATTTAATTATATATTATTGATTTTGTTGACCTTTATCTAATTTTATTTTGGTCAAATTTCATTGTTGAGAACGGAAGTTCTGGTTTTAACATTATGTCTATAGGAAACTGACTCTTGCTTTATGAGATCACAATTTCTTACTTTAAGAGCCTACTCTTGGAATGAATTAACTCATAAAATTGGTGAACTTCCTAGAAGAATCTAGATTAACTGAGTTTCGTTTTAACAGAGGTTCTACATTATTCAAAGTGAACTATCATCCTCTCTTGTTGATTTTTTAATTTATCTAATAAAACAGTTGTAAATGAAATTAAAAATGCTTCACTGTATAACTTAAAACAATTTATTTAACTGTTTTATTACAATAATTAAAAACAACAATTCACTCTTAAATAATACAATAACAGTCATTACAGTAAATTCAATAAGTCTAATCTGAAACAGACTAGATGGTTAATGCATTCAAATCCAATTTATTTAATAATAATTTACTACACCTTTTGTGTTATCTGAGTTTTTGATTATCCAAGGCTCTATAGATCTACATAACCTAGGATAATTGGGACTATTATATATCATAATTAAATACTTAAATTTATTATGAAAGTATGATTTAAATTTTAACTACAGTTTTAGAACAGAGGAGGATAACAATTTTATTGAATTTTAACAGAAAAACTGTTTTCTAATCTTAAAATTTTAGCAATGGATGAATATTTTGTTTTACAATAAAGATTTTGATTAATTATTTACAGAAGACAGCTGCAAATAATTTTATCCAATTGTATAACACAAGAGAGAAAAGGAGAATATGGGAGGTGTTTTGCCTAGATCTCATATAGTGTTCATTATTTATAAATTATTTTTTATTTTTCTATACCAGGGCTGTCCAATTATAATGAGCCCAAGGGCCGCAGCCGTGTTTAGTAGAAATATGGAGGAACAAGAAGCATAAAATATATAACAAGAAGCATAAAATATATGCTATATTTTATGCTTGTTGTTATATTTTACTCCTTATTTTATATTTTGTAATCCTCAAAGTTTTGAGGAATATTTATTTTGTTGTTCAAATAAAATATCTGTTATAACCATCATCTGTGTTCATTTTGTTATGTAAAATAAAATATCTGGTATACACATGAACTGTAAGCGTTGGATTAATTTGGATTATGCATTCTTAAGCAATTATTTATGCGATTCATCATTTTCTATTTTACGTTTTCTCTAACTCATTTCAAAATGCAACGAGCTCATAGTAAAATAAAAATAAAATTAAATTACAGTAAACAGTAAAATAAAATTAAAACACAATCTCACAACAATGGTTACACAATCACTGAAATGTGTGTTAGAAACCAAAAATAACTAATATACAGTAACAATTTAAACTGAAATAGCTAAAACTAAAATTGACGTAATTGAAAGTCTTATAAAAATGTGATATGTCATTGATAGCTTGTTGATCATTAAATAATTACTAATAATTAAGAAAAATTAATTAATTGAGTTAATATAATTCAATTTTAGGTTTCTTTTGATTATTCTCTCAATAAAGTAATAAATAAAAGTGAAAAAATATTAAAAAGCAATATTCTATTACAAACTGTGAAAGCCTCGCGGGCCGCACAAAATGGCTTGGCGGGCCGCATGCGGCCCGGGGGCCGCCTATTGGACAGCTCTGTTCTATACTGAGCTTAAGACCTCTTGTAATGTGAGACTGGTCTAGCTTATGAGTAAATCTGACATTACATATATGGTTTATTTATAATATTCATATAATAGTAATATTTCATAAATTTAAGTATATACAGTATAATAAAATACAAAATAATAAGCATAAAGATAGACAGTAAATAGTAATTATAGAGATGATGGATCTATATAACATCGGCAGAAGCATTATAAGAAAGAACATAAAACGACATTAGGATTGATCAGAACTATCATTCAATAATAATAATGTGATATTGATTCACTTTTTACAAAACAAATTATTAAACTGAAATTATATAATGTTAATGCAAAACAACATTGGAGAAATAGGAAATGAATCTCCCAGATCTACATAATATTAAACTTTTACATGTGATTTCTGAATCTCAACAAAATTATTATTATCAAAGGAAATAAAACTATAAAAAATGTAAAACTAAAACTACAAGGAAATTTTATTGCTGCTGATGGGATTGGAAAAATATACACAATCACTGAAACTCAAATCTGATGTTTAATATCAGCTGCAAAATAAGCATCTTGTATTTGTAAAATGATCAGAATTGTTATTATTTTAGTTAAATTTTAAAAATCTAATAGAAGTTGGCATAAACAGCTATCTACCAAAAAAACAGTTAGTTATTATTTCAAATGAACAGATATTTACACAAAATATTGTTTTATTGCTTTTTAAAATGAAATAATAATAAGAAAAATTTGTAAAAATTCATGATACAACAGATATTCATAATATTATAGAATTTCTTAGTAAAAATAATGTAAGTCTTGTATAAATTGGCATTATATTTTTAAAATATAAATAAATCAACAAGATAGCTAAAAAAATCATTGGAAACAAGTATTATTAGCATCTAAGTTTTTATAAATTGCATTAATTTTTTGATGGAAAATGCAAAATTGGATATATTGCTATACAGGTAGGCCTCGATTAGCGCGAATAATTGGTTCCACGAATTTCTCGCGCTAATCGAAGTATTAACTCTATGGAAAATATGGTAATTGGTTCTTGCTTTGTGAGATTCCGGCCATTAGCTAACTTCACAATGAATAACTCTTAAACAGTTAGTGTTAAGTTTATTGTAAATATTTATTTTCATATTTTACATCATTGTTCATCATCTAAATTAATAACTTACCAGGAATTGCGTCTCATATCATCATCAAACCAACCGCCAAATCAAAACTAAAATAGCGAATCGAAAGCGGAAGTTGAGCGCCGCCTGGCCGCCAATTCTGGGTCGAGAATTGAGTGAATAGGCCGATTTGCAATTAAGCATTGCAACTTTATTGAATCAGTAAATTAGTTCCAGATAGCATTAATAAGCGAAGTTAATGAACCAATGAGAAATTTTTAACAAGTTTTCTATTTGTTTATTAGCAGAATACGACACCAAAAGATAACAAAAACAAATTTTTTTCACAAGTTTTATTTTAAATAAAGAAATCAGATAATAAACAAAAGAAAATAAATAATATCGGTAGTACAGCAATATAATAGGCAAATAAATTTGTAAAGATATCCTTATTTAAAAAAATTTAACAAAGAATGCTTTTATGTCGCTCAATCACATCCATTTTTTGCTGTAGCGTAATCACTTCTCTTTTTTTCGTTTCCTGTTTTATCATCAAAAGTGTTCTTCCTTTTATCCATTTCGATACTTTTTAAAAGAGAAAATTCTGTACTCTACTGTATGTATACGATAGCAAAGCTAAATAATAGTACAGTAATGTTAAACAGTTAACGGCAAAAAGCCCATCTTTCTGATGTTTCACCCCTTCAAAATCGTGTGACCGTTCTTGGACTGCTCCTCGTCCGGTTTTACTAACCGAAAATTAACGGTAATTTGTTAATTGACATCATAAAAGGAGCTTTGTTAGTAAGACTGATCTGTGTTTACAACTCGCACTAATCGAATCTTTTCTCGTGCTAACCGAATAATGCTATCAATTTTTTAAGTCGCGCTAATCGAATTCGCGCTATTTGAGGCCTATCTGTATTTTAACTTTTTTTCTTGGAAATATGTAACTTATATCAAAAAATTTGTTCTGGACATATCCTCTTATTTCAGAAAAATAAATTACACTATATAATGAATTTCCATAACCTTAATAAAGTATACCTCATTATGTTATTAAATTTCTGTAAATTAAACTCTTGAAAAGAAATTCTTCAAAATTTATACAATGAAATAAGGTTGTGGGAATTTTTTTTAATATTCATTCCTAAATTTATAATAAAATTCTGGATGGGTCTAAACCATCTCACCTCACTTGTTAAGTCCCCATTGGTACCCAAAAACTTATAAGTACAATATAACTACACTAAGTCTCACATTTAAAAAGGTTCACAATCCACTTCCAATAGTTTTTAGAAAAACCTTGAATAAAAATTCTGTTTGGTGACCAAATTATCTATGCTGACATTTATTTATATTATCTGATTTGAAATTGGTTTGTTTAGTTATGCTACAGAATTTCTCAAAGAATATACAAAGAATAGGCACTTTAGATCCCACTAAGGGGTTGGTTGAACAGCTGTATGATAAAGTATTCTCTTAGAAGTTGGAGGACCGAATTCAATTCCCAGATCCAATACTCCAGAATTTTTTCAGGAGAGGTCCTGGCCTGGTTTATTGAACTCCATTCTTCACCTGACTGCAGATCTCACCATGTATGGATTGGCCATGGTGGGTGCATGAATAGTCTCACTGGTTGGAATGAGGTAAAAAAAAAAAAAAGTAAATCTTCCCACACTCATGATGAAATCAGATGCCAGATAAAGAACAAGTCCCAGTCCAAATCTTTGAATCCCATCATAAAGTAACAAACTCAGAAGCCTAACAAAAACTTATTTTCCAGAGTTTTCTTTATAGTATTGTAGATTTATATACATTTTGAAAATCTAGTGGCAGTTTATATAAATACTTTCTAGAGAAAAATTAGAGATATGTAAGCTATATTAAACTTGTCTGAGTTTCGATTTCAAAATAAAACTCGCCTCTTCTCAAAAATTTTAAACTGCCACATATTCTCAAACTTTCTACAATTAGATTCTTTATACTCTGGCACTTTCTCTAATTTGGTATTTCACAAACTGGCACTTTTCTCCAATTTGATACTTCACAATCATCACACACTAAATAAATATCTCATATCTGGCATTTTATCTAAATCGATACTTCATAATCCAGCAATAAATAATTTTATATTCCATTATTGCAGAATGCCAGCTAACAGTAAATTTTATTTCAAATAAGAAAATAAAGTCAAAATAAGTAAATAACAATAACTTGTTTTAATCCACAAATAAAAAACTCAATAATAAATTTATTAATTCAGAAAATGATTAATCTTAAAAAATAAGTGAGTCTAATACTTCAATTTGTGATTAAAAAAAGAGTAATGAAATGGTTGAGAGTTTAAATATCACTAATATTTATGCAGTCACCTCAACTGACTCTATGCGAATCAGAATTAAATGGCACTTTTTCCACTAGTCCTGTATCTCAGGTTATTTACATAAGTTGTGCAACAATTATGCTTTTACTTTATAGATTTCTTAACATTTCATGCCATCCTCTTAATAGTTTATAATAATAATAATTTTCCATGAATAATTCATTAAAAAGAATCTAACGCAATTTATGAGATCTCCATTCAGATCAATAAAATCATTATGCATATAAGATGATATCATTTTCCAAAAGGGATACTCTGGAAGATGGTAGTTGCATATAGAATGTATTTTCTAATAATGAAGCTTGGAAGAGTGAAGGTAACTTAAATCTTGAATAAATATAATACACTTGATAATATTATATTATTATTATATAGTATTGAACATAATTCTTATATGTGTTAATACACATATAAGAATTATGTTAAATAGGAAAGATTTGAGTTCATTTCTTTACATGGTATAATAACTATTTTTCAAAATCTAATGAATGTAAAATTTCCTATATTCTCTTTTTTTTTCATCTCTGATATTTTTATAGTGAGACAAACTAGAATATTTTTTTTCATAATTCTTTTCTTTATACTTGAAGGAACAAATCTATCAAGTTTCCTAACAATAGCATCATATTTTTATTATTTTAGAATATGTAAAACAAATTTTAATTATAACTGTTCTGTACATTACTATGATTCATTAAGACAAAAAAATCATATTAGATCTTCCCAATCCATAATTTGAAACTAATAATTCTAATAAATACAATTATTTTCAGTTATCATTCATTTTACCTTAATATACTTTCATTGTATTATTAAATCTACAATTTATTACATTTTGAAATAATAATAAATAAAACCAGTTTTATTTGTGAAACATTTAAAATGCAATGGAAATATATTAAAACAAAATAAATGATAATCGAAAATAATTATATTTATTTTTGCATTTTTTGATACATATTAGTAAGTAATCATATTAAAGACGGCCTATTAAAAGATTAAATATAATGTAATAGCCATTATGTAATTATAAGAAAATTTATTATTTGATAGAAGTATCAATAACAACCTTTTTATACATACCTCCTGCTATTGATAAACTACTAACATCAGAAACTAATTCATTCACATGATGTGAAGAAGCACTGGGTGTAGTTCCTTGTATTCTTGTACTACGAGGTTTTTGACCAGGAATTTTCACAGTGGTATGAATGAGAGGAATTTCTTTACCATGAACATCATCCATATAATCCTAAAATAAAATATCCAATATGTGATAATGTATAGTACATAATAATAAATTATATAAGGTTAGGTGGAGTAAATGCAAGAGGTTTTTTTTACTAGTTGACAATATTTCATCTATAAAAGTTATAAAATGTGCAAATTAATTTTTGGAAAAATCCCAAAATTTAATTTGCCTTTGATTTATGCCAAAATTACAAAATTAACATGACATTGATTTAGGGAAGAAATTTGATGTAAACTAAATCTGCTGTTTTCCAACAGAATTTTTTAAAAACATTGCTAATATGTTACATTTGTCTCCCTTGTTGGTCTAGTGCAGGCATGGCCAACATACGGCCCATGGGCTGGATCCGGCCCGCATAATGAATTTATGTGGCCCGCGAACAATTTTTCAATATTAGCATTTAACTTCTAGTAATTAATCGAATGAATTCTTGAAACTTTTATCTTTTTTAAAAAAGATTCCGTTATAAAGAATCCAAAAAAAAAAACATTTCCAATGTATGAAAAAAGCTAATTTCTTTCATCCCTCAAAATATTCATTAATAACATTTTCTGATTATATTGAAAAATGAAAAAAAAATAATAAAATAGTGCACGTATAAAACTAGTGAAATTCACTGAAGCTTATTTCATTTTATTCTTTACAATTCACATTCTCCTACACAACTATTAGAAATTTTAAATGTCCTTTCATGTGCATACTAATATGAAGACAAATTAGCAGCAGATTTTCA